>MDKI01213059.1:0-14863 GCA_005239505.1 Nicotiana paniculata | reverse complement strand
TTAGAGTTGATAGGCTTGAAATCGGAATGGTTAAATGAGAATTCAGTAACTTAATCTTTAAAAGATGTCTTATAATGGGAAAAGTCAACTGAGAGTTGACTTATTGGGAAAAAAACCTTGAAATGCGGATTTTATGGCTCGGATATCTTCGTTAGGTGATTTGGGACTTAGGAGTGTGTTCGAAATATTTTTGTGATGTCCGGTGTGGAATTAAGCTTGAATTGGCGAAAGTTAGTTTCTGGCGATTTTCGGACAGCAGTAGAAAATAGGCTATCGAGGTCGGAATGGAATTTCGGCAGTTGGAACAGGTTCGTAATGCCATTTTGTATGTGTCTGCAAAATTTGAGGTTAATCAGAGTTGTTTTGGGTAGTTTCGGCATTGTTGGAGGATTTAAGAATTTTCAAAATTCTTAGGCTTGAATCCAATGTAAATTTGGTGTTTTGATGTAAATTTTGGTGTTGTGAGAGTGCAACTAAGTTTGAATGATGTTATGGGACGTGTTGGTAACTTTTGTTGGGGTCCCGAGGGTCTCGGGATTGATATCGGGTGGTTAACGGGTATTTTTGGCCTTAGGAACCTACTGGAAAAAAATCTGGTGTTCTGTTGCTGGTGTCCTTGTACGCGATCGCAGGGATACATTCGCGATCGTGCAGTGCAAATTGTGAGGGGCAGAATTTTACTCTGTGCGATCGCATAGGTATGTTCGCGATCGCAGAGGTTGAGCAGTGCGATCGCGTGAAGAGTGTTGCGATCGCATAGGGATAAGGCAGGCGCGTGGGGGCGAGGTCGATTGGTCTTCGCGATCGCGTGAGGAGAGCTGAGATCGCGTGGGGCTGGAGAGTGCTGATATGCGATCGCGACAGGGAGTCCGCGATCGCGGTGAAGGAATCACTGGGTATAATTAATTAAACCCTTCCGCGACTTAACCCTTATTTTACACCATTCTTGTACGGGAAAAAACTTTGGGGACGAATTTTGAAGAGGGAAATCCTTGTTCTTCATAGAGGTAAGTATTTTGATTATTAAAACTCGATCATGGATGATTATAGAACATAAAACCAGTGTAAATTCGTGGTAAAACAGTAGAAAAATGGGATTTTGGGGCTTGAGGATAAGAGACTTTTAGAGGTCGATTTGAGGGGTCAAACGGACTCCGATTTTGGTGTTCTTTATATGAACGGAATCGTGGGAGGATGAAGAAAACTTTTATGTAAAAATTTCTGAGTTTAGGGACGTGGGTCCGGGAGTCGGATTTTGACCAATTTCGGATTTTTGGATGAATTCTTGATAGTTTCAATTGGAAATCGTTCCTTAAACATATATTGATGATAAAAATCTGAACTTGGTAGATTTGGAGCACTTAGAGGACGAATTTAGAGGTAAGGGCATTGCGGAGTAGTGTGTTAGCCGATTTTAAGGTAAGTAACGCTTCCAAACTTGGAACTGAGGGTTCGAAACCCCAAACTATTTGATATTTGCTGTTAATTAAGGTGACGCACTTGCCAAGTGACGGGAATGCGGGTGTTTACTGAATAATTTTAGCCTGGCTTATCCCATGGCACTGTCTACTGGTTATCCCAGATTGATATTGTACTGTGAAGGTAGTAATTACTTTGAACGAAATAGAAAATATGCTAAGTATAAATGTTAAGGCTTCACGCCGATGGGCTCAGACCGGAATGGTCGATTATTGTTGTCTCTATCTGTAATTATTGATTTCATGACTCAGTCCTGTTATAGTATATGTTTCATGCCTCAGTCTCGTAAGTTGCTAGTTTATTTTATATTATCATAGGTTTGGGCTGCATTGCATATGTTAGAGCGTTCTAAGTGAGACTGGAAGGCACTGACTGAGTGAGGCTTGAAGCCTGGTTTTGAGACAGTTCTGAGGTCGGACTACACACCGCAGCGATCCTGAAATCATGCCTTCATTGTCTTGATATAGCGCTTGGGCTGGAAGGAGCCCCTCCGGAGTCTATACACCCCCAGTGAGCGCACAGATATTCCGAAGATGGATTTCTCCGTGGTTGTTATGTTCTGGAGATGGATTTCTCCGTGGTTATTATGTTCCGGAGATGGATTTCTCTGTGGGGGCTGGATCAGCCTTTTTCCTCAGTACTTAGTGACTGTGTCACTTGTGTTTATATAATATCCGGGATGGACTTCCCTGGGCCTGAAGGCCGTATTCTAGTACTGAGTGGACCACCTTATGAGAGCTCGATTAATCAGTACACATCATTCATGATTCCATATGCATTCATGCTAGTATGCAGGGTTACAGACATATCTTGATACATCGTATTTATTTCCTGATATATTACTGTCATGTCCAATTTATATACTTTTGTTTGAATTGTCGCAGGTTTAGTCCGTCACTACCTCTCAGCCCGTAGTTTGGTTTCGTTACTACTGAGTTGGTGTACTCACGTTACCCCCTGCACCTTATGTGCAGATCCAGGTACAGAGGAGTTTAGCTCGGTCCAGGGAGCGCATCAGTTTCATCAGAGTTGACGAGGTAGCAGCTGGCGACCGCGATCTCGTTTTCTCTTTCCTTTCTACCTGTCGTATTTATTTTCAGACTATGTTAGTCATTTCGTTTGATTTTATTTAGTATTAACAGCTCATGACTGTGTGACACTAGATCTGGGAATTGTAGGATTTGGTCTTTCGAATTTTATAAACTGGTATTCCCAAAATACTAGATTTATTATTATTGTCATTTATTTCAAAATTTGTTAAAAATGGGCTTTCTATGAGAACTGTATTTAGTTAGATAAAATGGGTGGCTTGCCTGGTTCAACGACAGGCGCCATCACGACTCCGGAAATGGGTCGTGACAGCTTCGCTCATTCAAGCCCTGAGTGAAGGCTTGTACCACCCAGTCATTGGAGACTGGTGGTAGTTCCATTCGTTCCATCTGAAAGCGGGATACGAACTCCCTTAACATCTCGTTCTCCCTCTGTTTAATTTTGAAGACATCGGACTTCCTTGTAGAGACCACAATGGCACCAGCATGTGCTCTCACAAATCTGCCAACATGGCAAACGAATCTATTAAGTTCGGGGGGAGGTTGTGATACCACATCATGGCCCCCTTGGACAGTGTTTCTCCAAACTTCTTCAAAAAGACGGACTCGATCTCGTCGTCTCTTAAGTCGTTCCCTTTTATACCACAAGTATAGGTGGTAATATGCTCATTAGGATCTGTGTTCCCGTTGTAGTTTAGGATATCAGGCATCCTAAACTTCTTCGGAATGGGCTTCGTATCCGCGTTCGACGGAAATAGTTTCTGCACAAACTTCTTCGAGTCTACCCCCTTCAGAATCGGAGGTGCGCCCGGGATCTGATCGACCCTCGAGTTATAAATTTCTACTTTTTTGTCGTTGGCCTCTATCTTATTTTCCCCTAATTCAATTCTTTTGGTGAGATCCTCGAGCATTTTCACAATAATGGAGTCTGTTCCTAACCCGTTATTACTCGATCTTTCTGGTGCTTGCTCAACTCGAGGAGCTGTTTCCGGCCCCTCCGTGCTCGTGATTTTTTGTTGACTCTGTAGCTGAGCAATGGCAACCTGTTGTGCTTGCAACATCTCGAAAATGATTTGTAGGCTGACTTCCTTTCGATCATGTGTTGTTTGTGAATCAGGTTGGACTTCTCCTTGCACGCTTCCCCCAACATCCGCACCCAAATCTGTGCTTATAGTAATATGCGAGCCAACATTAACTGGGTTGGGAATAGGTGTTGCTCCGGGGTTGAGCGGTTGCACACCGGCTGCTGAAGTTGCTGCATTATTTTCCCCATGAGAACCAAGGTCATTGTTGCCGTGCACTGGTGCGTTAGCTGAGTTCGACATATTTTAGCCTGAAATCAAAAAATCTTGGACAAGAAAAAGTGTGAAAAATAACGTGTGTTATCAAAAAACTAGCACTAAAATAATCACTATTATCTTTAGCCCTACGGTGGGCATCAAACTGGTTACCTTGAAAATGGTATTAACAATTATATTTGATCTTTGTGGTTTCTAAAAATATGTGATTTATTTCAATACTAGTTGTTAGGCAATAGATGCTAAGTATAGATAAAGGTAATGAGATACGCAAACCAAATGTGCCACAGAGCTGGGTCTCGAGCTGGCCGAAATTGGACCTCAAGGTTTGAATATAACACTTAATGGTGAATAACCGATGAAGGAACATTGATATTAGGGGCCTCAGGATAGCCTTTAATGATGAATGATGAGCAATAAATGAAGAACTATTGAAAAAGATAATAAATGAAGGCAATAAACCAAGCATACAATGTTTCAGCGCGTTTAGGAAAAAACAGAGAATGTTCTATATTATTCAATATTCATCCCTCTTACAAAATGACAAGGGTCCCCTTTATATAGGAGGGAGGAATCCCAACATAGTACATGTATAATTATGACAAGGTAATGCTACTGGTGCAACTATTTAATGGTTCAATACGGACTTGTACTATTCTTGCAAACTTGGTCAGCTCTAACCACGTGCCCTTGGGAATTTCCCGCATTTCCATGACGATCATTGATTTGTACTGCCCCAAGGTCGAGCACAGGGAACCTTCGATATGCTCCCTCGAGGGATGCACCTCGGGGCCAAGCTTCGAACTCCGTCCCGAACTTCTCGAGGTCGGGCGCGGAATGCCGTAGTAGCCTCAAAATTGGACTTTCCGATTTTGACCGTATACAATATTCAACTGCAGTGTTTTAGGGGTAAACAATTTTAACTCTTCGTTTATTGACACTCGATAAGGAGAAATCAAAACCATATTGTGAAGTGTGAAAGTGTCATGCCTATATTGTGTAGCTTTACTGTAGCAAGGGAATACACAATTGCATCTGAAGCACGTTGATAAAATCAATTTATGTTGGCAGTTGACAAGGAGAAAACAACCATCTTGTTTCGTCTCTTTTTAATTTTTTGTTTTTCCTCTTGATTATGAGAAATCGCTGGTGTATATGAACATTGGTGGAGAAGTGCTTGAAAGAGAGAAAAATACAAATTAAGCTACAATGGCTCTATAAATTTAACAAAAAGTACAAGATCTGAAGAATAAAGTGAATATTCATGCAAATTTATTACTACTTAAATATTTGACAAAAGTGAAAAAAATAGAAAAGCTGGAAAGTTGTCCTCTAATACTGTGTGAAAGAACCAAGACAACAACATAACAGGAAGAATCACCTGGAGTGGCGAGAAAGAGTCCCATTGTATTGGCTTAAGCAAGTGACTTTTAGTAGAAATAGCTTTTAAATTAAAATTGTTTTAGTAGATACTCCCTCCGGTTCATAATAATTGTCCAGTTTCCTTTTTTATTTTGGTTCAAAATAAGTATTCAGTTATGTTATCAAGAAAAAATTCAATTTGTATTTATTCTTTTACCCTTATGTGCATATCCCTAAAAAGTTTTCCTCACTCCTCACTATAATTATATGACCAATACTTTAATAAGGGTAATTTAGTCATACTAGGTTTTTTTACATAAGATTTAGTAGTTTCTTAATAGGCGTGTTAAAAAGAAACTGGACACTTATTGTGAACCAAAAGAAATATTATCTTTGATTTGTTTAAAGCAATTTTTAACTTATTTTAAGTATTTTTTAACTTTGTCAAACACTAAAAAAAAATTACAAAAAAACTTAAAAACTAATTTGATTAGCTTAAAAGCCAATCCAAATACCCTCGGGTCAGAAGAGAAGAGGCAAAAAGGAGGAGCTGCTCTCTCTTATTATTATGGGACTAAGAAAAAACAAGGGGAAAAAACGTAAAATGCCATAATCAAATAACACGTGATGATAAAACGAAAAAAGAAAAGTAATTATCTCATCACACCAAATTGGTATAAAATGAACTTCTTCGTAATGACGTATCAATGAATCTAACAACACAATATCATAAAATTAAGGTAAAAATCAAACCAAAAACATTTAAAGAAATCTAATACTATAATAAAGAACCGAGAACACGTGATCAAGGTTGTTGTTGGGCATCGATATAGCCAGCATCAACAAGAACTTTCTCTCTTTTAGCCAACTCTACATCTTCATCAACCATCATCTTCACCAATTGCTCGAATCCCACTTTCGGTTTCCAACCCAACACTTTCTTCGCTTTGTTAGCATCTCCCTTCAAATTATCAACTTCTGAAGGCCTAAAATACCTCTTGTCAATCTCTACATGTTCTTTCCAATTCAATCCAACGTACCCAAATGCAACTTCCAAAAACTCCTCCACAGTATGGGACTCTTCAGTAGCGACAACATAATCATCTGGCTTCTCTTGCTGCAGCATCATCCACATTGCTTCTACGTAGTCTCCAGCAAAACCCCAGTCCCTCGACGCTTGTAAATTTCCTAAAAACACCTTGCTTTGTAACCCGATTTTAATTCTCCCTACAGCCCGACTAATCTTCCTCGTCACGAAATTCTCACCTCGACGTGGCGACTCGTGATTGAATAAAATCCCGTTGCACGCGAATATCCCGTACGCTTCGCGGTAATTCACTGTATACCAATGCGCCGCGCATTTCGAAACGGCGTAAGGGGATCTAGGATGAAACGGAGTGGATTCGGATTGCGGAGGCGGAGTAGATCCGAACATCTCAGATGACCCGGCTTGGTAATATTTCACGCGGGACCTACCAGTGGCTGAGATGTGGGACCGAACGGCTTCTAGAAGGCGGAGGGCGCCGGTGGCTACCACATCACCAGTGTAATCAGGGATCTCAAAAGACACGGCAACGTGGGACTGAGCGGCGAGGTTGTAAATCTCGTCGGGGAGGATAATGTCGAGCCAACGGCGAAGAGAACTAGCGTCGGAGAGATCAGCGTAGTGGAGCTTCATTCGGGCTTTGTAGGTGTTATGCGGATCAATATAAATGTGATTAATGCGTTGGGTATTGAAACTGGAAGATCTACGAATAAGGCCATGAACTTCGTAGTTTTTGTTAATGAGCAATTCAGTGAGGTAAGAACCGTCTTGGCCTGTGATGCCAGTGATCAGTGCAATTTTTCGAGGTGGTGGTGCAACGGCGGTGGTGGATTCGGATCTGGTGCTGCCATTTTCAGCTGCCATTAATTTGCTCTAATTTGGGATCAGGTGTTGTGAGACAAAATGAGGAGATTTGTTTGATTGTGATGAGGCAAATGAAATTCTGAATATCGCACTATATATAGCTGTTGTGTTCTTAGAAGTTGTGACCAAGGTACACGTATTAGAGAAAATTAGGAAAGTTTAAAAAATAAATTGAGAATTAACTTCTCTAGAAAAGATGGTTTGAATGAAGACTAGGAAATATAAAGAGTATGTAATGATGGCGTCACAGTTCCAATGAAATTAAGACGTTTTTTATTTCATGTTAATACTATCAAAAAACTAATTTTTATCCTGTTGGATCCAATTTTTTTTTTCTTTTTCATTAGTGTTAAAAGTTCATCTCATCTAAAGGGTGTCGAAGTCCATTTCATCTTCATGAGTGAAGTATATAAAAAAATGCGCTATTGAGTAACGGTGAGGCTTGAATCCAATATTTTTGCCTCCGCTGATAGTATGTTAAAATGTGTAACCATTTTATTAAAAGCTAAATCATTAGAAAAAGTATATTTTATTATTTATGGTCTCTTTTCACTAATTCTCACAAAAGAGAAAAATTCATATATTAAAACAATATGTGCATAAGTAATATCTTAGTTTGTTAATTCGTGTATAATGTTGATATTCCAAAGATTAATTGAACAATTTTCATCAATTACCAAGTTGGTTAACATTTCATTTAGTCATCTCAAGTCATAATTAATTCTTAATAGTTCTAACTTGGTAAATTTTTTATTTATTTATAATTTTACATATTATATCCTTGGATCGATTGACATATAATTTTATTGAGATGAACCAGTCTATCAGGCTAGAAAAAGTAAAATACATGTAGGCATGCATTAAACAAGGAGAAGAAATACTAAAGTGATTAGACATTGTTTTCCTATTTTTATGAGTTGAGTAAAAAAAACTTATGTGTTCAAAAAGTGTTTTAACATTCATTTAGCATAAATGTTGGTTGAATAATTGAATCACTCTTTTTTCTCTAAATATCCTTTTAATTTTAAGAATTGATTAATTACAAGGTTAGCAAAAAAATTGTAAAGCACGAGGTAGACATCTAAATGAACAAAAAGAAAGTAGCACCTTTTGTTATGATTTGTGAATAATGTTCATGTTAGTAAGCATTAAAGGAAATGAAATATTCACAGAATCTCAGATCTAGTCACATGCATCTGCCTTATATATATTTCTCATTCCATATTCCGTTTTGAAAGATTCATTAGGTGAATGCACATAAAGAAGATAGAGGGAAGATTATATACACAGTTGGAAAGAATAATAAAACAACTACAAGCTGCTAGCTACGTTACACTTTCATTTCCCTATTTGATAATCCGTCAGCGAAAGGGATTAAAAGCCAAATTACTATAAACAAGTAATAGATATACAATTAATACTGTATAAAACTATTACTCCTGCTCTGTGAAGATTTAAAACGTCTTTAACCTTGCTTAATGGGGTAATTAATGGAAACCCATGACTTCTAATTTTATTTGCGACTCTTAGGGGTCGTTTTGTTTGAATACGGCATATGCCGGGATTAATTATGCTACCAAACCAAATTAAAAACACTCGACTATACGATGACAATCCTTCACTCCCAAAGGGTAGGTTCCATACCGACAAGACCTCCTATCCCAGAATCCGCTCATTTCACACCAACTAAAGCGGAACTTAATCACCTTGGGATTAGTTATGTTGGTATTATTTTTTATCCATTGTTTGGTATATTGTATTAAAAATGACAATTGCATAATTTCTAAGAAGAAGGTATAAGTTATATATCCCGACAACAATTACCTCACCCTCTACAAGGTATAAGTTATCCCAATATTAATTTTAATCTGGGGTAACTTATACCAGGTTTGCTAACCAAACAAAGTATTATGGTGATATTAAATTTTTATACCAGAACTATACATTCTTATACCTCATATCAAACGACCCCTTAAGGGTGTGATGGTTCAATTGGAATCGCGTTTCATCTAAAAGGAAATTAACTAATTAGTTTTTTATTTGTTTTTATTTTCATTTCCTAGTAAACTTGTGAAATACAAATTCAATTCGTATAATCAATTAGAGTTATGAACAAACTTTTACATAAATGAACAGGTAAACATATTATTTAGCATATGGGCATCAAAATGAATGTGTAAAGCATGCAGCTATATGTAATGAGTGATAAAATCTAGTAATGTTACACTCCTGTGATTTATCCTTAATGTTCAAGAAAGTTGGAATATAACTACGGAACAAATCAGAGGCATATTCAAAATTTTAAAATTATGAGTGCAATGTACTATCATTTGAATTGACTCCATCAAAATTTTACTATAACAACTTATCGAGCAAACCACGATTAATACTATATTATAAGAAAACATCAGTTCGCGATTGTTCTTAACAAATTTTAGTACTTTAAAAGTGATCGATAATAGTATCATTATTTGTAGAAAACCGGCCACTTCACAATCAAAGAAAAAACTAAAGAAAAATATAAAAGAGAAAAATGATAAAGTTGGTTATAGGAGGACCGTTGTTCATAAAAAAGTTGGGACAAAAAGAGGTGTAAGGAAAATATTGTTATAAAATAACGACTGTAATGTAAATAAACTAAAGATAAGTGTAGAGAGAAACTGATATATTATTGAACTTTCAAACTGATGTACATAATAAACTGAAAACTCATTTATTTATAGAAGAAAGGAAGCAGCTGCAAGGCTTTTCAGGAAGCAGCTGCGAGGCTTTTCTTCAGTTGCTTGTAACCTGCATGTTTAATAAGAAGCTGCTGCAAATCATTTTATTGAGTTGCTGGCAACCTGCATGCATCAGCTGTTTGTAGATAAACTTCAACATAGTGCTAAATGGATAATCTTCTTCAAGAAGATTATCTATAGCGGAGTAATAAATGAATATCCACAATATAATAATTTCATAACACTCCCCCTTGGATGTTCATTAAAGATAATGTGCCTCGTTAAAACTTTACTAGGAAAAACCCAGTGAAAAAAAATTCTAGTGAAGAAAAAAGAGTACACATATTTAGTAATACGCATTTCCAGCTGCCTCATTAAAAACCTTATAAGAAAAACCTCATGGGAAAAAAACTTAGTAAGGAAAAAAGAGTTCAGCGCGTATTTCACTCCCCCTGATAAAAACCTTGTTTTAAATATTTGAGTCTTCGCATTCCAATATTGTATACCATCTTCTCAAAAGTTGAAGTTGGCAAAGATTTAGTGAATAAATCTACCGGATTGTCACTAGAACGGATTTGTTGCACATCAATGTCACCATTTTTCTGAAGATCGTGTGTGTAGAATAATTTTGGTGAAATATGCTTCGTTTTATCACATTTTATAAATCCTCCTTTCAATTGGGCTATGCATGCATCATTGTCTTCGTATAAAATTGTGGGTCTTTTCTCACATTCCAAACCACATTTTTCTCGAATAAAATAAATTATTGATCTCAACCATACGCATTCCGTACTTGCTTCATGAATAACTATTATCTCAGCATGATTTGAAGAAGTAGCAACAATAGATTTCTTCGTGGAGCGTCATGATATGACAGTACCTCCATAAGTAAATACGTACCCGGTTTGAGATTGAGCTTTATGGGGATCAGATAAATAACATGCATCTGCATAACCAACAAGATATGCACTATCTTTGTTAGCATAAAACAAACTCATATCAAGAGTTCCCTTTAAATATCGCAATATATGCTTAATCCCGTTTGTTGACATCTAATATTGTCCATCCTTTCTTTCAAACTATTTCCTTAAGCTTTTAATACCATTAATAATGTAATAATACGTATTCCATTATTTTAAGAAAAATTAGACTAATTCATTACTATTATTGTTATTATCATCATCATTTCCAATTGTCATTTGTGAAGAATATATTATTTAGCAACACTAGTTATTTCTTTAACTCTACTCTTTAAAAATATTATAGCAATTTATTTAACAATTTGTATAAAAGTTATTTTGCAATATCCCATAATTATCTATTCAAATGACAGAAATTATAATTTTTATTATAATATATTAATAACTTTATTACCTACTTAATATATATAAATACTAATTTACATGACATTATATATATGGTTATTAAAATATTCAATATATAATTGGAGGTCTAAAGAAAGCAAGGAAGAAAGGATTTTAAACCTCAAAATTAAGTCCAAAATCCTTGGAATTTCGGCCATCTATCACAAAATCAAAACTAGCCCCAAATCTTTCCTCTATCAATAAGCCCATTTTGTTCTAAAATGCCTAAAGCCCAAACGTCCAAAGCTTAGTTCAGCAACCTAACTACTCTTTTTCCTCACTTAAACAAAACTTAGAAATAAATTAGGTCCCATTTTGTTTGCATCCTCTACATCATAATATGTTAGATCTTTTTGTGCATATGTCATTTTCCTCTATCTCATATTTTTTGTCTTGGTATTTTCTTTTATCTCTCTTTCTGTGGTGAATCTTGAAGGTGCAGACTAAATCTTACCATTTCGGTTATGGCCTGAAGCATCACGTGAAGATGAAGTCTGTACAAGCCTCCAACGTTCGGATTCAAACGGATATGTTGGCCAAGACTTCGAATCCGAAATTTTAATTCCCGCTTATAAAACTCTAGTTGTTTTCTCCTATAAATACTCCTAAAACCTTCAGCCGAAAATCAAGCTTGGACGCGGTAAAAACCAGGTTTGAATCATCAAAATTCCTCAAATCGTATCTTTTTCTTCAATTTACGTACAAGTTCTAAATCTCATTTTACTGGTGGAGGAGTAGTGGGTCTGAGACCTCAAAACCCCGTTCACTGCCCTGTGGAAGGTAACAATCTCAAATTTTATATTTAGCTTATAATTTAGTTGTATACATACGTGTTACTATGCTGGAATCTTTGTTTATATATTTTAAAAACCATGCTTCTTAAGTGACTACTACTCTGGTTGGACAATGTATGATATTTTGATGTATTGAGATAAAAAAACAACTTTATTGTCTAAATGATAACGTTTTCTTTTTTTCTGCCCCTTTGTTAGAGTAACTAAAATGACTCATGTCTTGTTCTAAGGTTTAGATAATATATGTACAAGATCCTAAAAATGCCTTGCTTGAAACAAATATGATCGACATAGTGTAAGCTATTGGATTAACCTTACGTTTTTGCATTTCGTATATCATCTTTATGAGTTCTGTTGTGGCCTTTGAATGAATATTAATATTATTAAGGCTTTAGACTAAGGATCTTGTGCTAAAAGTGGAGGACTTAAGAAATATTTCCATATACTCAGATTCTTTTTCCCCCCTTCTTCATGACATAGAAATTTGGATTTTAGGAAATATTTTCTTTGTTTCTGAATGAGTTTAATGGGATACATGTGTGGAATGTCATTTTTTTGGATATAAAGTTACTGATAAGTCAAAACCCAATGTAAAAGCCATGTTGTAGGATCCTTCTTTTACCATACACATAGTTTAACCGTTTTCGCATTTTTGATGACTACGCCTTAAAAATATTTGTAAATGCCGCTTGTAGTTCTGTTAAACTTTAGACATATGAAGGTTTGGTGATTTTTTTAAAAAATATTGTGTTAACCAGTACGTCTTTTATGTTTCTTTACTATAACTTTCATACAGTAGTTAGGAGTTAGATTTCCTACTTTTTAATTCATATTTCCTCCATTCCTTTTGTTTTGCATGAACAATGGAGTTCCAAAGAGTCCCAATGAGGAATTCAATTCGTTGTCACGGAGTCCATAACTATTGCTGCATTTCCACGATCTATTGTGTCGCTCTTTTGTAGACTTGACCATTTTGGATGTATAGGAACAATGAAAATGCCAAAGTTAACTTTGGTCTCCCCGGAAAGGGGGTGAACTATCATTATTATTTTGCTTTTGATTAGAATTATGTGTTTATTACTGTCAACTTCCAATTAATTTTGCATGACCATTTAGTATTACTTCAGTTGAAAATCAAATCAATAACTATGCTACCACTTAGGATGTTGCCTATTGTTAGTTTTAGATATCATATTTTATTTACCTTAATTTTTAAATCTAACTTTCTAGAAGGTATTCATTTATGTACTACCTATTTGTAGAAGCCAAATGGACCTGTGCATTTTAATTCTATTTATTTTTTAAAGAATCTATTTTTTCACTTTTTATCATCTTAAGTTCACGTGCTGAAAATTGGTGCTCAAACTTGGTTCATTTTATGTCAAATTGTTGATTCCAAAAAATAATTTCTTAAGTGATATATGACTTAAAGATTGTTGTATCGATTCAAACTATTCTTAATTTCTATTCCTCCTATATATTTTCTCATCGATAATACAAATCAATTCTTTTAAACACTAGCTTGTACTTATAACGCTAACACTTAGCCTTGGTCAACTAACCTAAGTTTAGCCGGTTAATCATTTTTAATGGATCTTAAAAGATGTCTTACCCCTTCCTTTTGAGATAACTAGAACCCTTACCTAGAGTTTCTAAAACTAAGCAGACCATATAAAACAGAGTTAATTTTAAGCATTACTTAGCTAAAATGGTGTCCTAATTCATCGATAAAATAATTAGGTGGAGACTCTCTTTAATTAAATAAACCTTCAGAATTACCAATATATTATACTCTAATTTGACCCGTGTTAAAATGGGGTATAACAACATGGTGACTCTGCTGGGGATACTAGGTTCTAAACCAAAACAAGCTTAGATTAATAATAAAATTTATTTGTGTGTTAGTGTTTGTTTATGACTTTTAGTTGAATTACCTTTACGTGATAAATTGTCTTACATGAATTATTTATCAATTCTTATTGCTTTATATAAACTGTCATTGCGTTTCACTTCCTCCACTCCTGGAAAACTCACACTATCCACACACCTAGCGGTTACGTGGTTTGCAACCGTGCACTTTTCAAAAATACCTTTTAGGCGAAAGTTCGTGGGTAAGTCGATCAGCGGTGCAGTCGACAGTCACAGGCTTTTCACTTTCAAGTTGTCCACTTGGGAGAAGACCAGTCAAGAAAATCCACTCTTAGTCAACCTAAGATAGAGCTAAACCAAAACCCTTTTAAGAACATGCATCATTTTAACCTTAGGTGATTTAATACCCGAGGTGTATTAAATCTATTAGTTAACCTCACCTAAATGTTAAAGTTGATTTTCAACCCCAAGTGACACCTTATCACATATGTGCATTATTTGAAAGTTGTATATGCCAATTATGTGGACCATTTGCTCTAAAATTAATTAAATCCTAGGTAATGGAGCATGACTAATTTTTCGATGATATATTTTCAAATGACATAATCGCGCGTAACATCGAGAAGTTTAAACATGACGAAATATCTTTTATTATACTTTCTTGTGAATTTTTAAAAAAAAAGATTTAAGCAATTTATTTTATTATTATTATTATTATTATTATTATTATTATTATTATTATTATTTTATTTTATTTTTTAAAAAACTAGAATATTTTAATTAATTTAAAGCAATGGAATGACACATAATAGCATACTTGTCCTTTAATACACGCTAGGCCTACCTCTGGCACAAAAAAGTCCCTTATATTAGGACGCGCTATTATTTGTTAAGTTTTGAAATGCGTCACATGTTTTGCTTGCTTACTTGCTTATTTGTTATGTCGCTTACTCAAATTTATTATTTTTAACTAACATCATTTGTTGTTTTACAGAAGAAGAACGTATTGACTATCCAAC
>ML343864.1:0-118853 GCA_005239505.1 Nicotiana paniculata | reverse complement strand
ACGATTTCTAGCCGAACTGGGGACCTGGCGTTTGGACCCAAAGGCCTGGCTAACGCCAGGCAAAACGCCAGGGTAAGGCTGGCGTTTCAACCCTAACGCCTGGCTAACGCCAGGTAGGGCTGGCTGTTTGGCTCTGTCGCCCGGCTGTCGCCCGGGTGTCTCCTTTCGCGTATTTTTCGACGTATTTGCATCCTTTTAGCTCCGTTTCCATCTCCACTTCACCTACACATGAAATAAACTCCATTAAGCACATAACAAGTGTATTTTTATCATTAATGCGCATAAAATGTAAGGTATATCACATGTTAAACTATGCAATTTAGTCTCGCATCAGTACCCGCTAAGGTGGAGATTATTTCCATAAGGATCAGACAAGAGGATGAGCTCAGCGATGTATGGATACAGAGACGGTATGAGCAACTGGCTCTCATTGACGATAAGAGGATAAACGCAGTGTGTCACAATCAACTCTACCATAATAGATTGGTAAGGTCTAAGCACTGCCCTCATTACATTACATAGGGCTAATCACTTCCCTCACTATATTACATAAGGCTAAACACTGCCCTGACTACATCACGTATGAGTAAACATTTCCCTCACTACATTGTATAGGGCTAAGCACTGCCCTCATTAAATCGCATAAAGCTAAGCACTGCCTCTATTATTGCATAAGGCTAAACATTACCTTACCTTTCATGAGACTAAGCAATGTATCCCGCACTTTGCATGAGGCTAAGCACTACCTCCATCATTGCATAAGGCTAAACACTATCTTTCCTTGCATGAGACTAAGCACTGTCTCCCGTACTTTGCATGAGGCTAAGCACTGCCTCCATTATTTCATTAGGCTAAACATTGCCTTCCCTTGCATGAGACTAAGAATTTTCTCCCATACATTGCATGAGGCTAAGCATCGGCTCCATTACTGCATAAGGATAAACAATGCCTTCCCTTGCATGAGATTAAGAACTGTCTCTCATACATTGCATGAGGCTAAGCATCGTCTCCATTATTGCATAAGGCTAAATGTTGCCTTTCTTCGCAGGAGACTAAGTGTTGTCCATCGCAAATTGCATGAGGCTATGCATCGCCTCCACTACTGCATAAGGCTAAACATTGTCTTTCTTCGCAGGAGACTAAGCATTGTCTCCCGCACTTTCAATAAGGCTAAGCGTCGCCTCCATTATTTCATAAGGTAAACGCTGCCTTTATTTGCATGAGACTAAGTACTATCTACCATACTTTGCATGAGGCTAAGCACTGCCTCCATTATTGCATAAGGCTAAATGTTGCATTTCTTTGCGTGAGACTATGCACTTTCTCCCACACTTTGCATCAGGCTAAGCACTGCCTTTATCATCATACATAAGGCTAAGTCTTGCCTTGTCTCATTCTCGCCTCTGACTAAGCATCGCCAATTCCCTTTATCAATCAATCTATATCGACGCATCTTTGCATTTCATGGGTTGAAACATCACCACATTTTCCGAACGTGTCATGGTCTGAAGGAATCATCCTCATAGACTAAGGACATCGTACTATGGCCTAAGGATCTCTCAAAACTGCATATCATTATTCAAAGGTGTCATAGTTTTCATGACCCAAACCTAAAAAGGCGTGGAAGGCACTCGGTGCCATACTCGGCTCGAGCGTACAACTTTGTAACTGTGAACTCTGTAGGGGTAACCCTCAACTTAGGCCGATGAGGTCATATTTTGAAAATAACATCTACAACCAGCATTACCCCACTTAAAATCTTCATAGGGCTATTAAATCCACAATACTTATATAAAAGTGTACAAGACTCATCTACAAGCCTCTAGGGATAACTGAACTGTATCATGGTCAGGATAGGGCCTCGACCTACCCATCAAATGTGTATATATAAAATGGACTCCAAGGTATAGACCTGGTAACTCCGAGGAAGAAGAGCTTACCAATCAAACTAATGTTTGACTTTGTCTACTGGAAAAGCCTATCCAGATGTCTATCAGGACCTGCAGGCATGAAATGCAGCGTCCCCAGCAAAATGGATGTTAGTTCAAAATAATGTACTGAGTATGTAAGGAAACAAAATAACTAAAAGCTGAAACTGAACTGATAATATAATAACTAAAAGTACCTAGGTGTCAAATATAATTGGAAAATATTCTTACCTTCTAATAGGGACTCGTCTCTCTCAATATAGTAAGTAAAATAGTTGTCCGACCCTATAAGGCTCGGTATGTGTCACTACTTTGCGGTAGTAGGCTCGCTCATAGGTTCTCGGCCATACTAGCCTCTGTATCTCGGCAATTATAGGCTTGCTCATAGGCGCTCAGCCACAGTAGGCTCGGTATATAACTTACCATATGATCAAAGGTTGACCAATAGGGGCCTTACCATAGATTATAGCTCGTTGGTGGTGGAAAAACTATAATACTGTATATTTATAGACTCTCTGCTCTCTTGGCTGAAAGAAGATAAAAATAAACTTAATATGAAGTCCTGATAAAGGAGAATGTTTTAACTTATGATACTAGGACAATGTACATAAATTCAAGAATATGAACTTCTCTTTATGTCTCGTTATCAAACACATGTAGTTACTGGATCATGCCAAAATGAAGGAAAGGTGTAGCCTTAACATACCTTAACCTCGTTGAGTCCTTAATAGCTTCCAAGAAACATTTCCAACAACTCAACTCAGTGTCCCATAACATAAGGAGATTCAAAATCGGTGCTGAGTAAAGGCAAAGTCCGTAACTTAAGCTAGTAGCTTGTTTATGTAAATTTGGGCAGCATCTCCCCTGTAACAAGGGCCTTCTCCAATACCATATACCAACAGCCCAACAACACCATTCAATCGACACAACAACAAGTGCACAAACGACACACGCAGCCCCACAAGAACCTAACTCTTTTCCCATATCCCCTGTACTTAAAACACTATACATAGGTCCAGAATATAAACATATATATTGACATGAAAGTCAAAACTTATATCCGTCTTAAAAGTAACATCAAACAGCCCCATAAGATAAAATAGCGACATTAACAACTTCTAGGTATTTTGTGGTTGCTTCTTATCCTATTTACAACATCATCAACATACTACATATTGACAAGAATAACAAAAATAAGAACATTATAATCAAGCTATTACCCACGATTTCCAGCCATATGAATTCATATACACAACTCCAAAATAGTCCAATAAGAGACAATACTTTCTAATACAACTTCAAGCTCTATCTTGTAATTCTTCATCCAAATAACTTAACCAACACATAGAAAAAATTAATCCCATGAAACATGGTTCAATACATACCTTAAATAATCTGAAAAACTTGTACCAAAGCTTCCATTAGCTTATAAGCAACCTTAATCACATCACAACACCATAGAGATTCTCTTCTTCACTTAGGCTAACATTTGAGGTTAGGTTTAGGTAAACACCATTGAATTCGACTTGGAACCCTTGAGAACTGTAAGAGAGATATTGAGAGAGTTTGGGAACTGTCCTTGGTCGAAAATGACCAAACATAAGCCGTCCAAGCCCTTGAAAATGTTCAAGGGTCATCCACCGCTTAAGTGGGTCGCATTGGAAGTTGCTTGCACAGTCTTGCAAAAACATGAATATCTCTCTACTCCAATATCGTATCGATAAATGGTATAATGTGATAGAAACTAGACTCGTAGATATTAAATTTGGTAGGTATATAATCATCTAATTCAAAGTATATTGGGAACAAAAGTTCAGATACATTTGACCTAAGTTTCAACACATTTATGAATGCAACTTGTGATGACCTTTTCCAACTTTTGTTCCACAACTCGCTTGAATTTAAAACATAACACACGACTAAAATAAATCATAACATAATCTCCATATAATGTTAAGCACCCTAGTCTCACACCAAATTTACATGTTATAACATTCCCAACTTGTTGACTTTCGATGAAAATTATTTTCTTTAATTCGTTTAGCTTCTAAGCCTTCAAACCTTCTTGTTACTTATTATTCATGATCTTAAATATTTTTAACCTCCAGTTTAACAAGATTAACTAACTTTGTAAAATTTTGCAAAGATGATCTCATTTCAGAGCTTACATCAATTGACTTACAACGTACTCCTACGTACAAAAACATGGGGTATAACAACATTCCCCCCTTTGGAAAATTCATCCTCGAATGTTGACTGACGCAATTATCAGTCTCATAACATATATCTCTAGGCAACAATTATGTGAATTAATCCATAGGCTAGGGCATTCCCCTCTTTAGGCCTTTCTCACACCATGACCTGTGGTCGGAATTCTTCCAATCTCGTAACTATTGCTACCTTATGTCATGCAGACTGTACGATTTTGTCCTTATATGTGTTCCTATGTGACTCCTTTCTACTTGTTCCTCCATCTTTTAGCCAATATCTAAGCCTCACTTTGTAAACATACATAGAACTATGACAAGTTGCCCCTCTAGGCATTTATAGGTGTACTGATGTTTTTTGCTCAGTACTTGTCGAATTTATGACTATTGCTATATCTTGTTCCATAGATTCGGTTAGCTATTCTTATGGTTTTAGTATATCTAGGTAGCTTATACTATACTACAACACTTACTTTGATTTATTATTAGCAAGGTATGCTACCCAATTCCAAGTTACACTCTCGCTGCTTATCCTATATGTATAAATCTTAGTCTTTTAATGCTTCCTCATTACTGTTCATCTTAAGAATGACAGCCTAATCTCATCTCATCATTTAGAACTTTTACCCATCTAACGGTTATTCACCTTAATGTAGATATATAATCTACCATTGATAACTTGAAACCTCTTACGTAATACATTGCCACTAGGACTCATGTCTCATCAGGGAACATCTGAAGTTATTTGCTTGATCCACCTAGGGACGATATTATACTTTAATAAATATATTTCATAGCATCCCAAGGTGATTCATCTAATGGGGTACTCTAATTCCATGCAGTTCATGAAATCCCTTCTCTTTGAATCAATACTTAATCGAAGACATAAATGTCATCCTCTTATCATTTATCACAGTTACACCCTTATTTTACTACCAGTGCAACATTCCATCTCTTCAAAATGATTCTAGTCTTAAATTCCTCTGAGTTCATTCAGCCTTTACTGAGCTTTTTATAACTTAAGGAAACCATCAACTCTATTGTTTTTATGAGTAATTCTGAGGCCTTAACTATTCTTGTCACCTTCTCACTCACATTTTCTTATCCTTACTCCTATATACCTAAAACATTGTCGCTCTATTATACTTTAACTTGCGACCTACACATATCTATTTATACTACTCGCAACCTTCCTTTAACTTACTATCACCATAGATTTCCTTATGTTATTCTGGAACCTCAAGTCAGACCTCACATCTTCTCTAACTCCTCTGTACTCTCTTAACTAGACCTCTCGGTACCTAGAAACCATAGGCTAGAAGATATGCCACTGATGACGCAACTATCATTTGTGGATACTGAATCACAGAGCTTCTAACCCTGTATTTGAAGTCTGGACTATTCACATACTTTTGAACTTGAGTATCCCGTACCTTCTTCACCTTTACCTTACTTACCTTTGAATCCAGCATCGTATTTTCTGTCTTTTTCATAACTCCCATTCCACATAGGTGGAATTCACATCCACAATATCAAGCTCTACTATCATATTTGCGCCTCTAGTGCATATACAATCCAATAAGATCTTCATTCTTATTCCTTATGAGGCTGGTAATTTTCTAACTGGCTTTATCGTAAAGCAGTTATAGACTATGGTTGTTGTACCATCTCTCTTGTACCTCTGAAATTAAGAGTGATTTTGTAGTGATTTGGATCATGATCTCTATATAATAATAAGACTCTTGATTCACTTAGATGATGTCACTCTTTAGTTTCCTCTTCTCGCTCAGCTTTTATGTAGCCTTAAGCTATCTTCCAATATGTGGCTCAGGGTATTAGTTATTTCTTTCGCCTTTCGTGGACACTATGAACATCCGTAATATAATCTTCTAACAGTTCAAGCCTTTGTCTTTAAGGTGGAATCAATTCTTTCTTTTAACTTATACCTTAGTCTCCTATAGTTGTAGGAATGTCAACATATATGCTGGATGGATAATACTCCAAAATCTTAAGTGGGTTTATAATATAACTAACTCTGGGTCATTGATTGAATAATTCCTTCCCTTCTCAACTTTCTTTAAAAGTAAGCAATTACTTTTCCTGGTCGTTCAACCAGTTGTTGCATGAGTACTTTGCTTATCTTAGTGCCCACACCTATTGGAATTTCGTGCAACTAATATGATCTTGAATATTACTTCTTCTTTTTTTCATTCATTAGCCATGATAGGTGCCACTTTCTTATGGACTATATACAATGTTGTAGTGATACTATTGTTATAAGATCATTTCCTCTATAGGTCAATATGCTTAGCTTGAAGTCTTCTTCCTTATTTTCTCAGCTAGTCTTTCGTTGCAGTACTTAGGGAAGATCCTTTGACTCTTGTAAAGCTACGAGCTTATTACATTGTATACCCCATGGAATTTCTAATGTTCTTACTCCCCTATCACTATCCTTAGTTACTTACATCCACGCCCTTGTGCTCGTAGTGTTTCTTCTGAATTGAAATTTTATTGTCTTTCTAGTGGCACTCTATTTTATTTCCGTAACACTTATACGATAACTTTTACTACCCCAACTCCTATTTGAATATTTCTCAAGGATTACGATGTCGTATCTGCAAGACTAAATTTCCTATGCTGGGTTTCACTACTTTTATCTTGCATGATCTACTAATTTATCTAAGACCTCCTATCTAGCCATAACTAATATCTTCCTGAATCAACTACTAACTACCCATCAGTCCATGCTCATATTTATATTCTGCTTAACCTCTCTTGGGTTATGTCTTCTGTCTTAACATAACTTTTGCACTGGCTCCTAATGTATCAAGTGTTCATTCGCACTTATTTATCAATAACATCTGGTGTGGGAACCCTTACTGCCTCTCCCCGGTGTCGTGCTTGCATAATGTTCTGGAGTCGTAGCATATCTGTAGGATCTGAATAATGCAGTATCATTCCTTTCACTATTTTACCGCATTCTTCCTTTACAATTACATAGTTACCTGAACCACGTAACTCCGACTTAATACCATATCACACAATCTTCCCCCTTTTAGGGGAGTACTGGCATTTAATGCTCTGAAGTTTTACATGCACATATTTACCTCTTCATCTTCGGCGTCTTTCCATATTATTTTGATGACCCTTAGTCTCCTTGCAATGACCTTTCTTGTACCAGGGATAACTGAATTTCTTGCACCCGAGGGTGACCCCTAGCGTAACTAGAACACTTAGTCCCTTAAGCTTAACTCCGCTCACAGTGATTGCTTTAGGCAAGCGTCTTCCTAAATGACCTTTAAAGGTAATTCTTATATCGTCCATTCTGTTATTCCCAGAACGTGGTCTCTGAAATCATGATGCCGACTATTATAAAATCCTTCAGTCCCTAATTCATGTTCAGTTTATATTGTTCACTAGCCCATACTAATTTTTATTACTCTCAGGGTCTAACTTAGCTTGTTGGTAATCACGTGGGAGTCACTACCTTATAATCTCTTATTGTCTCAAGGCCTGTCACCTCTTGTCTTTTCCTTCACTTGACTATAGACTCTGTCATCTTGTCATATTTTGATTTACCGTTACCACCCATTTATCTTACCTCACTCGTAATGCTTCATTTACTCTCTTCTTATTCTCCTATTAATATTTTATGTCTATCACATTATTCTGAAAACTTCAACAAAACCTTGTTTCACTTTAGCTCCCCTGGCTCATTCCACCATTTTTGGGTTACTCTAACCTCAGCTGGATCCTGATATCCCATCAGTCTCTTAAACTATATTTGTTAGCTTCCATTGGGCATAACTGAGATGGGTGTGGCCAATTCTACATACCTCTATTACCGTTAAATGTAAACTCAGAGAACTTGTATTTATCTACTTGAATTGTAAATATTGATAATCTTCACTAACAGGGTTCCCCGTATCCTCTTTCACCTTGCTTCAATTACATGTTGAAACATAAACTTTTACCTTATGATACTCTCATGGCCTGCTATTCACCTGGTGTATTCGATATTCCCATATTAGGGTCTTAAGCTAGAAATTCGCACATCTGGTATGCACAATCTGATAGGGCCTCAAACAGGTCCACGTCTTCAAGAATTCTCTCTCTATTAGTGCCCTTAGTTGTTGCTATATTAGCCCTGTGTCTAGCTATATTTTTTTCTAATTGAAAGCATCTTTATATCATTAGAAAACATAAGTCTTGGATCGAAATCTTATGACTCAGCTCTATATCACAATTTGGATTTGAAAGAAGGGTAACAAACTTCTAAATGCCTTATAAATTTCTATTTATATAATGTGGTGCACAACACATCTATAAACAAGGCTCTACTAGACATGGCTTGTAGATTTCGTAGGATAAAACTACTTTGATACCAAGTTTGTCACACCCCAAACCTGAAGAGGCGTGGCCAGCACCCAGTGCCATACTCTACCGAGTGTACCACTCTCTAACTATGAACTCTGGAGGGGTAACCCTCAACTTAGGCCGATGAGTCCATATTCAGAAAATAACATGTACAACCAACAATACCAAACTAAACATCTACATAGGGCCGGTAAAGCCAAAATACTAATATAAAAATGTACAGGACTCATCTACAAGCCTCTAGGCATAACTGAATTTTATCATGGTCGGGACAGGGCCTCGACCTACCCATCAAACCTGTATATATAAATTGACTCCAAGGTGTAGAACTGGCAACTCCGAGGGAGAGGAGCTTACAAACCAAATATGATGTTTGACTTTGTCTACTAGGAAGGTGTATCCAGCGGTCTATCAGGACCTGGAGGCAAGAAATGCAGTGTCCCCGGCAAAAGGGATGCTATTACGAAATAATGTACCGAGTATGTAAGGAAACCAAAATAACTGAATGTTGAAACTGAATTGATAATATAATAACTTAAAGTACATGGGTGTCAAACATAATTTGAAAATATGCTTATCTGCTGATAAGGACTCGTCTCTCTTAATATAGTAAGTAAAATAGTTGTCCGGCCCTATAAGGCTCGATTTGTGTAATTGCTCTACCGTAGAAGGCTCGCTCATAGATGCTCCTCCATAATAGGCTTTGTATCTCTGCAATGCTGGGCTCACTCATAGGCGCTCAACCATAGTAGGCTCGGTATATAACATACCATCTGATCAGAGGTTGCCCAATAGGGGCCTGCCCTTCGATTATAACTCGATGGTGGTGAAAATATTGTAAAGTGCTTAGGGAGGTGTAGTCACTCTTATATCCAAATGTATCCTACCCGACCCGTAGCCTATATTACAACTAATAAAAAGTCCTACTTGATCTTAGACTAAATGAGCTTGATTAGTAGAGTAGTACACTACGGGCAAGCCTATGGTGCATCTTTTGTGGCATATGAATGTTATTTCTGAGAATTAGTGAATTTTTCTATCTTGAGTTCCTAATTGTTCTTAAATTTTATTGTGTGTGAAACTACTCTCTTTTGTTGTGTGAGGGCACTTGATTCATGAAGGAAAGGTAATGCCATTGACCTCAATGTAAGACTAAGTGAGTGAGTTGTGTATAATGCATGGTACTTGCGAGTCAAATCTTGAGGTGAAGATGTTACACTCTTAAGCTTAGTCTATTTTAAATATTCTTGGTGTGATGATTTATAAAGTGTAGTTTGATTTCTCATGGACGAGTAACGTTTAAGTGTGGGGTGGTAATATTTTGCTATAATTCCATATTTTTAGTGCATTACTTACCTTATATTTTAGGTTCTTCAATGCTAAACTATACTATACTTATACTTAATTGAGTCTATTTTATGTGTAGGTACATTGGAGATGAAATTGGAGCAGAGTAAATATTTAAAGTGTAATTCATGCACTAAAACAATGGGTGTAACGACCCAACCGGTTGTTTTGAGCTCTAGCGCGTCGTTCAGCAGTTTGAGGTCATGAGCAGCTCCGTTTCAGGTATTATGACTTGTAGGCGTGGTCGGAATCGAGATTTGGGAAGTTCGAAGTCAAATTGGAACAAAATTCTCATTTCAGAAGCCTTAAGTTGGAGAAATGGACTAAGCTTGGAATTTTGAGTAAACGACCTCAGAATCACGATTTGAAGGTTCCTGCAGGTTCGTATAATTATTTTGGACTTGGGCGTATGTCCGCATTGGGTTTTGGATAACCCGGGAGCGTTTCGGTGTATATTGTGGAAGTCAGCATTTTGAAGAAAATTTCCTAAGTTTGGCTGGAAGTGCATTCCAGTGATATTGATGTCTTTTGGGCTTTCGAGCCTGGGAATAGCTCCGTACGGTGATTCTGGAGTTGGGAGCGCGATCGGAAGTGAATTCGGATGCCCATAGGTCATTTTGAAGTCATTTGGCTAAAGATAGAAATTTGAAGGTTTTCGAGAAATCCGACTCGAAGTGAAAATTTTGATATTGGGGTCAGAATGCAATTCCGGAAGTTGGAGCAGGTCCGTAATGTTGAATATGACTTATGTAAAAAAATTGGGGTCAATCGGACGTGATTTGATGGGTTTCGGCATTGGATGTAGAAGTTGGAAATTTCAAAGTTCATAAAGTTTGAATTTTAGAGCGATTCATGGTTTTGTCGTTGTTTGATGTGATATGAGGCCTCGAGCAAGTCCGCATTATGTTTTGGAACAGGTTGGTGTAATTGGACGGGGTCCCGGAGGCCTCGGGTGGATTCCGGGTGGTTAACGGATCAAGTTTGGAGTTTGAAGAAGGCTGAGGTTACTGTCATCTGGTGTGAGCGCACCTCCGAGGCTTGGGCCGCATTTGCGGCTTTGGCACCGCAGGTGCAAATGTTTGCTGGTTTGGCAGGGAGCGCAGGTGCGAAGGAGTTTTTGCACCTGTGAAACCGCAGATGCGGACAATGGGCGCAGGTGCGACTTTTGGCTCGAGCTGAGGAAGCCGCAGGCGCGGAAGTTTGGCCGCACCTGCGGAAGCGCAGGTGCGAGAAGTTTATCGCAGGAGCGGAAATTGTCCTGGGACGTGTATGTTATAACTGAGCACTTGGCTCATTTCCTCCCATTTTCCTTTGGTGTGGGCGATTTGGAGGAGCTTCAAGAGAGGGTTTTCGTCAAGGATCACAAGGTAAATAATTTCTTCATGTTTTTAAGTTAAATACAAGTTATATGCATGGATTAGACATGGAAATTAGTTGGAAAATTGGGAAAATATTGAAGAAAACCTAGAAATGGTATTTTGGATTTCTACCACGAATTTGTGAATGAAATTCAGGGTAAAGTGTACATTTGAGTTAGTAAGGCTATGGGTAGGGTATACCTTCGAGAAATTTCAGAATCCGGGCACGTGGGCCCAAGGGAACTTTGGTCAATTCACTAAGCGGAGTTGGGAAATTATATAATTTGAATTATTGCAAATATTAGAGTATATTTTCAATTCTTTACCCGTTATTTGGAGTTTTGGGGTGTTGTGCATCCATTGGAGTTGTCGGAAGGGCTTGGAAGCCGGTTAGAGAATTTCGGAGCGAGGTAAGTCTCCTTTCTAAATTTGGGAGGGGTAATTGTCCCCCTAGGTGAATGAATTGAGTATGTGCTACTATATGCGGGGGCTACGGACGCACGAGGTGACGGGAGTCCGTGCGTAGCTACTATTATGCCATGTCCGGATAGTCTAGGACCCACTAGCATGCCTTACATGTTGTACATGTGATCCTGCCAATGATATTAGATTGATAATGCTATTGAATTTGTAACTTATTTCCTACGAAGGCTAGAGTGTATCTTCTTGATCATTTAAAAGAGAATTGACTCCTCCATAGATAATTATATTCTGAATAAGGCTATATAATTGAATATTATAAAACTTGGCAAATGAATTCGAGAAAGGATTTAAATACTATTTGGTGATTTTTAAAAGAAAAATTTTGCATTTACTTGAGTATTTGTTTTCCAGACATAGTCGTGATGGACTGTTGATTGTGCATGACTGCATGTGACCGCTTCGCAATTTACATTCCGCGAGCGAAGTGTTATTTCCCCCATTCTCATGGAAGCGGGTCGTACGCCACGGCAGATTGAAATATGCACTTATGGTTCGGGCCGTTCGACCCTCGGCTGTGCATAGAGATGATTATTTTATGGCAAAGGTGCACTTATGGTTCGTGTCGTTCTCTTGGCACTGCACATAGATGATTATTGTGATGGCTCAGGTCGGTTGTCCTTATCCTGTATGCACATGGTAAATTGTTAAACATCTTTCATGAATTTTGAAGTGACAAGATATTTGGGGGAAAATAAAGAAGAAGTTGTTTACTTAAGGTATTTGGGGGGAAATGAGGAATTAGTAATTGTTTGTTTACGTTTAGTATTTATTTGAATTACAGTTATCCGTAATGCTTACTGTTTTATCATCCTCGTATGCCTATACTGATATCATATTTTGTTAAATTAATTTGTTGAACCTTAGTGAGTGTCTAATCCGACCTCTCGTCACTACCTCTCTGAGGTTAGGCGGGCGACTTACTGAGTACACATTGTTTTTGTACCCATGCTACACTTGTTGTGCATTTTTATTGCACAAGTACTTTCGTAGTGACATGGCTGGTTTGGAGAATTAGGCGAGCTGCATCATCCGGAGGCGATCCGCAGCTGACAGAGTCTTTCTCGTATTGTATTATTTTATTTATTTTAATTTCGTTGTCCAATTGTATTTTGGACAAGCTTTGTAGAAATTGTAAAATTATTAGAATTAGCTCATGCACTTGTGACACCAGGTTCTGGAATGTGTTTGGGGTTTAATTTAATAAATGAAATGGTTAACCTGTCGTATTTATTTGAAACTTTTTTTCTCTATTATAACTTGTAAGTGAAAGGTAACGATTTTGGAAAGTAGTTAAACGGGCATTTATTTCAACTAATTAATAATTGGCTTGCCTGACGGTGGTGTCCGGCGCCATCACGACCTTAGTAGAATTTGGTTCGTGACAACATGGTATCAGAGCTCTAGGTTCCCTTAGGTCTCACGAATCGTGAGAAAGTCTAGTAGAGTCTTGCGGATCGGTACGGAGACGTCTAAACTTATCTTCGAGAGGCTACCAGGTTGTTAGGAGTACTTCCCTTCTTGATTCCTCATCCTGTGATTTGATTCCTTTAAGGCTTATGCCTATGTTAATTCCTACTCAATCTTACGCGTCGCGAAGCGCTTGCTATGAATCAGGAAATTGAGGAATTGAAATGGTGCTATGGATAGGGTGCGTGATTTTTTCTTTGCGTAATTGCTTGGGGAAGTTGTTGTAGCCCTGGAGAAGGATAATATGTTGTTTCAGCTCAATAGTTGTGATTATGAGGACTTTAGGTTATGCTCAGATTTTTATGATGCTTGTGATTGGTTATCGCGCAATGTCGATATGATGATAAAATGCTTGCCCATATGTTAGGGGTGAGGAATGGCTTGAAGGGAGGTCTTCCCAGGGCGTGATTTCGAGATTTTAGCATTTCGTTCCGGCAGAGGAAAGGCATTTGGACTATAGGTGGTAAGGTTTTGGGTTGATAAAGTAGTAACACTTGGTGTTTTCAAGTAAGGTGTGATATTCACCTGTGACGTGATATCGTCGTCATTGATCGAATGGAATTTGTTAAGTTTGTCGGTGCTATGGTTTCTTCGATTGCGTGGGGTCAGAGTATTGTGAAGAAGTATTGAAGAAGCGGCTGTCAGAGACCGTGAGGTGCGGTGGTTCAGTATTGGATAAGTATTGATAATGAATGTAGCTCGAGAAAGGTGATCT
Source organism: Nicotiana paniculata (assembly GCA_005239505.1). NCBI lineage: Eukaryota > Viridiplantae > Streptophyta > Magnoliopsida > Solanales > Solanaceae > Nicotiana > Nicotiana paniculata. The sequence continues at coordinate 104,971 of ML343864.1, read as the reverse complement.
TCGGAGAGTTTAAAGCCGTGGTGAACTGCTGGTTCAAGAGCTAAAAGAGAATGATGTTGAATTGGGGAAGCAATTGGGCAACATACGATAAAGAAATATATGTGAAAAGTGCTAGGCGGTGGTTCCATTTCTAGAGGCCAGGTGTAAGAGGCAGAAGTCGAGCAGTCGCATAGGAGGAGTTTGACCAAGTGGAGGAGCGGCATCATAATAGTGAATTAGAAGGTATTGTAGCGCATTTAGCAGATGTCCATGAGGAGCGGACAGACTGGTAAGGTTGGTGAATGAGAGAAGGCTTAGGATGGGGTAGTGATGTTGTAGATAGTGTGCATTTCAGCGTCGTTGGAAGGTGTCAGTTGGTGATTTCCACGGGTGGTTTACCTCCAGTGAATTGGTTAGCGGTTGCATGGTTGGCAAGTTTCTGAGAGGGATTCTAGTGGCTATTCGGTAGGAGCCAGAATGGGAGAGAGGTGCTAGAGAACTTGAGTATTTAGGGAGTGCAGACAAGAGAATTTGGAGGAATTGGACGGATTGGTTGAGCAAGATCATGTTAACAAAGAGGAAAGGATCTCAGCAGGGTCTAAAGTAGTACAAGGAGTAGCTTCGGGCTAAGTGGGGGATTTCCACCACCTGCAGTTGCGCTGTTGGATTGTGTTCTCATGGGGTTGAGAAATATCGGCATATTGGCAAGTTAGTACAGCTAAGGAAAAGGAGTAGGATGGTAATTGTGCATGGGATTTGATGAATGTGTACAAAAGTTGGTCCTATTGGACCAGTGTTAGGCTTTGGAAGATTCAGAATTTTGCTTAATGCATAGGCGAGTTGTAAGGGTAGTGACTCAGTCACGTACTTCATTGAGAGGATGTTCATGTGCTATAAGAGCCTTGGATTTGATTGTATTCGGGGCCAGTCAGAGTGGGTGACTCTCAATAGCGGTCCTAGTGAATTCAAAGGCTAAGAATGCGGTGTTTAAGGATTTCAGGCAGCAGTATGATTAAGAGTCGAGCTTTTGCAGCGTAATTTCAGAGAAATGGAAGATAGCTGGAGTGTTCTATGTTATTTTCAGCATGCAGGATAGTATTGGAGGAGTGGGAGAAATAAACTAAGGTTGTAGAAAGATTATCAGGAGGGTACGAGACGGTTTGTGTGATTTAGGCAGCACGGTCTTGTGAATCAAGGTCACCCGGGATAAGTGAGGGTTGAGTTTCTATGACTTGGAGGAAGTTACTATTATTTCTAAGGAAATTAAGGATGATTAAAAGAAGATAGATTGATTAGCCATGGTTGAAATGGCACATTTACGGCAGTGATCAGTTCTATCGATGTGATTAAGTTATGCATGTGGTTTCTGCCGGTGTGTGCAGGGCTTGTCGGCCGTCGTAATAGATTTCATGTGGGAGCATTCGAGTGATATGGCCTGTCAGGTGTAGGCGGATCCCGGAATGTTTTATGGTGGTTCAGACCACTACTTAAGGATTTGCGTGTTGGGTGATTGTGAGAATTCACTCGTGCGTTGAGATGGTACTCTTGTATTGAGTTAAGTAAAAGGTTTATGTATTATTAAGTGTTCACCTATTAGTGATTCGGAAGTTGTGATGTAATTCATGCGCTATCTCATATTGGCATGTTAGGTGTGGTAAGCAGTATGTAACTTGGAGTAAGAATCAAGATTGCAGTTCGGTCTTAGCGAGGATGTCATGAGCTCGGATGAGCAAGAAAAAGTTATTTGAAAGTCCAGAGTAAGCTGGTGTTATCTTCAGTGTCACCTGAGATCGATATTCGGTGAAAGGGGCTTTGTACCCTAGTCATGGGTTCTTGATGTGTTTTGCGGCATTAGTGTGGTCGGTGGTATGGATGTGCAGACATGTTACCTCGTGGAAGGTCGTGAGAGCGTGACAACAGGAAAATGGTATAAGTGTGACAGGTAGTCACCTGATTGATTGAAGATTTAGACCAAGTATAAGGAAGTGCAATATTGCTTGTTTGAGAATTTATGCCTGGAGGGCATTCAGTTCATTTGATTATGGATTTGGGGTGTTTGTCCCGGCTATGATGGTTGTTCTTGTGTATTATGAGAGGAAGTGGGTTAATATGGACCCAGGTAAAGATATTAGCTTAGTTCGTTGCGAAAAAGGTAGACTCGATGTTTGTGGATGGAATTAAATATGATTATGGGCTCCGTATGAGTCAGATGTGTTCCTTTTAGTATAGCGCTCCTCAAGGAGGGATGCTGGAATATCGGATGTTGTTCCGTCTTCGTTCATTTCATGTAAGGTTATTATTGTGCCGTGTGAGTTGTGAAACGACTTGAGAAATTCCTATGTGTTAAGATTCAGCGTAGTGATGATGTTATGTGAGCAAGATGGCTCTTGAGATGTCAGAGTATATATATATTGCACTTCAGTGGTGTTTAAGTTTTGTAACATGTGGATTTATCAGTCTCCCCAGGGTGGTATTATGCACCTAGCGTGCTTGTTACCGATATTCGGTAATGTGTAATAGTGAGCAATTCAGCTCGATGTATATTTTCCTTAAATGAATTTTATGGTGGGATCGGGTGGCACGCCGCCACGAGTATGTTATTTGGATCAGGTTGCACGCCGCAACAGTATGATGATGAGTAAGATTCCTATATTTATTATTCTTGTGTTTTACTTTCTATTTTCTTAGAAGAATTCATAATAAGATGCATGAGTTAAGTAGTCTTTTCCCGAGTCATTTCTTTAGGTATCATGTTCGAGTTATGGCATATTGGCGTGTTGTGGTGTCATGTGATACTGTTGGTTATGTTTGGGGTAATCTGTTGTCCGAGCAGTTCATACTCGGTGAGACGAGATTATTGGATCAGGGATCAAGTGCGATATGATCATGTGAAATACATTAAAGAACAAATACCATTATTCGGTTCATAATGATGTGATGATTCTAGTCAAGATGAGATATTCAATGATTTGTTAACTCTGCACTTGGTTATGAACTTCTACCTGTCTCCTCCGTTGTAGTGGTATTGCCAGCATTATAGCAGGATGTATGTATATGTCATAAGGTGCCTCGGGAGCATCAGATTCCTGGAATGTTGATTGTTAAGGTTTAGGGAGTGTCGTTATGGTCAGATGATGAATTATGCGGTGCATGGTGGTAATTCAGCAAGGGTATGCAGTTATGTTCTGGTATATCGTCTGGTAGTTGATACGATGTTCGGATAAATCGGAACTAGGCCTAGCAGAGAAATTTCAGGTGTTAGAATTGGATTACGAGCTAATTATGTGGATAAAGGAAGAAATCTTCAGATTGGATCAAGCTAATGTGCTCAACTGGGATGTAGTAGCACGGGAAGGTACGCGAGGTGTTAAACAGTGATTTCAGATAACTCCATAGAAGTTCTTAGCACGTTCGAGGATGAACGTCTGTTTAATTGGGGAGAATGTAACGACCTGACCGGGCGTTTTGAGCTCTAGCGCGTCATTCAGCAGTTTGAGGTCATGAGCAGCTCTGTTTTAGGTATTATGACTTGTAGGCGTGGTCAAAATCGAGATTCGGGAAGTTCGGAGTCAAATTGGAAAGAAAATTCTCATTCAGAAGCCTTAAGTTGGAGAAATGGACTATGCTTGGAATTTTGAGTAAACGACCCTAGAATCAGGATTTGAAGGTTCCTAAAGGTTCGTATAATGATTTCAGACTTGGGCGTATGTCCGGATCGGGTTTTGGATAACCCGAGAGTGTTTCGGCGTATATTGTGGATGTCAGCATTTTGAAGAAAATTTTCTAAGTTTGGCTTGAAGCGTATTTCAGCAATATTGATGTCCGTTTTGGATTCCGAGTCTGGGAATAGCTCCGTATGGTGATTCTGTAGTTGGGAGCGCGATCGGAAGTGAATTCTGATGCCTGTAGGTCATTTTGAAGTCATTTGGCTAAAGACAGAAATTTGAAGGTTTTCGAGAAATCCGACCGGAAGTGGAAATTTTGATATCGGGGTCGGAATACGATTTCGGAAGTTGGAGCAGGTTTGTAATGTTGAATATACTTGTGTGCAAAATTTGGGGTCAATCGGACGTGATTTGATGGGTTTCGGCATCGGATGTAGAAGTTGGAAATTTCAAAGTTCATAAAGTTTGAATTTTAGAGCGATTCGTGGTTTCGGCGTTGTTTGATGTGATCTGAGGCCTCGAGCAAGTCCGCACTATGTTTTGGAACATGTTGGTGTAATTGGACGGGGTCCCAGGGGCCTCAGGTGGATTTCGGGTGGTTAACGGATCAAGTTTGGAGTTTGAAGAAGGTTGAGGTTGCTGTCATTTGGTGTGACCGCACTTGCGAGGCTTGGGTCGCAGGTGCAGAGCCACAGGTGCGAATGTTTGCTGGTTTGGCAGGGAGCGCAAGTGCAAAGGATTTTCCACACCTGCGAAGCCGCAGAAGCGGACAATGGGCGTAGGTGCGAGTTTTGGCTCGAGCTGAGGAAGTTGCAGGCGCGGAATTTTTGCCGCATCTCCGGAAGCGTAGGTGCGAGAAGTTTATCGCAAGAGCGGAAAATGGCCTGGGCAGTGTATGTATAACCGAGCACTTGGCTCATTTCCTCCCATTTTCCTTTGGTGTGGGCGATTTAGAGGAGCTTCAAGAGAGGGGTTTCGTAAAGGATCACAAGGTAAGTAATTTCTTCATGTTTTTAAGTTAAATACAAATTATATGCATGGATTAGACATGGAAGTTAGTTGGAAAATTAAGAAAATATTGAGGAAAACCTACAAATGGTATTTTGTATTTCTACCACGAATTTGAGCATGAAATAAAGGGTAAAGTGTACATTTGAGTTAGTAAGGCTATGGGTAGGGTATACTTTCGAGAAATTTCGTAACCCGGGCACGTGGGCCCAAAGGAATTTTGGTTAATTCACTAAGCAGAGTTAGGAAATTGTATAATTTGAATTGTTGTGAATTTTAGATTATATTTTCATTGCTTTGCCCGTTATTTGGTAGTTTTGGGGCGGTTTGCATCCATTGGAGTTGTCGGAAGGGCTTGGAAGCCGGTTAGAGAATTTCGGAGCGAGGTAAGTCTCCTTTCTAACTTTGGGAGGGGGAATTGTCCCCCTAGGTGAACTAATTAAGTATGTGCTACTATATGCGGGGGCTACGTACGCACTAGGTGACATGAGTCTGTGCGTAGCTACTATTATGCCATGTCCGGGTAGTCTAGGACCCACTAGCATGCCTTACTTGTTGTACATGTGATCCTTCCAATGATATTAGACTGATAATGCTATTGAATTTGTAACTTATTTGCTACGAAGGCTAGAGTGTATCTTCTTAATCATTTTAAAAAGAATTGACTCCTCCGTGGATAACTGTATTCTGAATAAGATTATATTATCAAATATTATAAAACTTGGCAAATGAATTTCGAGAAAGGATTTAAATACTATTTGGTGATTTTTAAAAGAGAAATTTGGCATTTACTTGAGTATTTGTTTTCCCGACGTAGTCGGGGTGGACTGTTGATTATGCATGACTGCATGTGACCGCTTCGCAATTTATATTCCGCGAGCGGAGTGTTATTTCCCCCACTCTCATGGGAGCGGGCCGTACACCACGGAGGATTGAAAGATGCACTTATGGTTCGGGCCGTTCGACCCTCGGCAGTGCATATATATGATTATTTTATGGTAAAGGTGCACTTATGGTTCGGGTCGTTCGACCCTCGGCAGTGCACAGAGATGATTATTATGATGGCTCTAGCTGGTTGTCCTTATCCCGTATGCGCATGCTAAATTGTTAAATGTTTTTCATGAATTTTGAAGTGACAAGATATTTGGGGGAAAATAAAGATAAATTGTTTACTTAAGGTATTTGGGGGGAAATGAGGAAGTAGTAATTGTTTGTTTACGTTCAGTATTTATTTGAATTACAGTTATCCCTAATGCTTAGTGTTTTATCATCCTCGTATGCCTATACTGATATCATATTGTGTTAAATTAATTTGTTGAACCTTAGTGAGTGTCTAATCCGACCTCTCTTCACTACCTCTCTGAGGTTAGGCGGGCGACTTACTGAGTACACATTGTTTTTGTACCCATGCTACACTTGTTGTGCATTTTTATTGCACAAGTACTTTCATAGTGACATGGCTGGTTTGGAGAATTAGGCGAGTTGCATCATCCGGAGGCGATCCGCAACTGACAAAGTCTCTCTCGTATTGTATTATTTTATTTATTTTAATTTCGTTGTCCAATTGTATTTTGGACAAGCTTTGTAGAAATTGTAAAATTATTAGAATTTGCTCATGCACTTGTGACACCGGGTTCTGGAATGTGTTTGGGGTTTAATTTAATAAACGAAATGGTTAACCTGTCGTATTTATTTGAAACTTTTTTATTCGCTATTATAACTTTTTTGTTCGGGAATTTATTTCAATTAATTAATAATTGGCTTGCCTGACGGTGGTGTCCGGCGCCATCACGACCTTAGTAGAATTTGGGTCGAGACAATGGGCTTATGACTATATAACGATAAGGAAATTATTGATGAAGAAGGAATAATTGAGACAAGGATTGAATATAAATCACAAGAGGACAAATAGAACGATGCAAAGGATTATGGAAAAGAAATAAACAAAAACGTGAAAGGAAAAGTTAGTCAGCAAAAAAATTGAATTGAAGCTAAGAATTTGGGTGATGCAAGAATATTTGATCGCTATGGAGCTGGCGACCCGTAGGCCTCGCGTCAGAGGTTGCGGACCACAGTGTGTAGCAAGGTGAAGCAAGTGTTTTCCTCGCGAGGTGAGGCCCGTGGCGAGCGTGTTTCGGATTTTTAAAGCCTACTTTGTCTCCTATTTGGTTTTGGACTTAGTTATTTCGTCTAAGACTCTTCCCTACACATATACATATTCATTAAACACCATTTTTATAGGAGTTTGGCGACCGTAGGCAAGAATTCATGTGGGGGACACACACCACGGTTGGAGGAGGCTTCTCCCTAGTTTTTCTTCTCTTCTTTTTCTCTAATCTCATCGTTTATTAGTTCTAGAATTTGGGTGCTACATGAACGTTGTAGTTTGAAGCTTGAAGTGTTCGTATTATTTTATTATATTTGTTTATTTATTCAATTTTGCGCTTAATTATTTGATTGATTGATTACCAATTGAATACTATCTACGAATCTAGGATTGAACTCGGGAGAACGAATTCTAGATTGCATATAAGATTGAGGAGAGCAAGATCTTAACTCTGAGTGGGGGGAGGATTTGTGGTTAAGATAGGAATATACCTAATCGCCATGTTTGGTTACTATACAGGAATTATTAATGTGTTCTTGTTAATTCTAATTCCAAAGGAATATAGGCGTTAGATTAGCTTGAATAGGCGAGTAATACTTCGGGAGGAGGATACGAGCAATATTAACCTTGTCAACCAATAAATCGAATAAATTAATTAGACAATTTAAGTGGAAAACTCAACGGGGTTGATAGTTAACCCATAGCTGTAGAATATTCACTCACATTGAATTCATCTTTAAGATTGTCGTTGTTTCTTTTAATATCTTAATTTGTTACTTTAGATTAATTTTAGTTAAATATTCATCTATTAGGATTCACTTGAATAGATTAACTGTTTGGTTTAATTTAGTTGATAGTTAATCACAAGTCTATGTGGATACGATATTTGGATTTACAGTCCTTTATTACTTGTACTACCACATATACCCGTGTGTGCATTTGGAAGCAACAAGTTTTTGGCACCGTTGCCGAGGACCTAGAGATTAACTATTCTACTAGATTGCATTTTTACTTTTTGTCTATTCAAGGTTTTTTTTTTATCTTTATTTAATATTTTATTATCTTTGTTGACATGGCATCTTGGAATGAGAATTGGTCGAATTGTGGTTATTCTTATTATGGTGATCCTTGTCCATATTGTTGAGGACCACACTTGTGGAAATTTGTGAATCTTAATCTGATGTGTGGAATTTTGATAATATGTGTGACGGTCAAGGTGGCCATTGGGTTGGTTGTCCTAATTATTATCACCTTCTCAAGGCTCTTATTATGATGTTTCTAATATTGTTTATGAGTTTGATAGGATCAATGAAGTGGAGGATATGGAACGCGTTGCTCGTATTATGGACATGATGAGGAAAGTAGCTGAGCAACAAGATGAAAATCAAAAGGCTATACAAAGAACTAGTGCAGCAATCATGATAATGAAGGTCGAGGTGGGAGAATTTGCTAAAGAAAACAAGTTCCCACCAGAAGATAATTTTGAAGAAGCAGATATAGTGAGCCAATCTTAGCTAGAGGAACAAGCTCAACCGATAAATCTCATGATTTTCTCCGTAATGATCTTTCAAAAATGACAGAACAACTGATAGAAGGAAGAACTGAGCTCAGGCAATAGATAGACCAATTTGGCTCAGATATCCATGACCTGCAGGCTCAGTTGAATAAAAAAGGTTCAGGCGTCTGATGCCCTACGACAAATTTTTTTAGATATCTGGCCAGCTTGTGGAGAGAAAAGAGGAATCCCAACTATTCGACCAGATTATTAATGATGCCAAGGTTGACGAAGAGTGCAAAATAGAGGATGTCAAGAATAAAGCAATTTTGGAGTTAGAGCGTATTGGACCTCATTCTAACCATTTTCAACATTATTCTTGGTTGGTGACTCGAGAATTGATCCATTTGAGCATATGGAGGAGTCAATGGATGAGGAACAAAGTGCATATATTCTTAAATTTGTGATGCCACGGAGACAAAATGACATCCTTCACTTAAAGGTCAAGAAGTGTAAGATGAGATATTTATTGCTTGGTTCGTTTATGTTTACACCACCGTCCCAGGAACGTGACAGAAAAATTGATGCAAAATTGGGGGCGCAATTCATATCCTCAAAGTGGAAGGAAAAGTGGTGAAAGTGATAGAGTCGTGTCGCGACATTAAATGAGGCGCTTGTTTGGAGGCAACTCCTCTTTACTACTTTTGTTTATTTTATTTGATTTCTTATTATTGTTGTAGTATTTGTTTTTGTTTTGTAATTATAAGAATAGGAGGCAAAGCCATTGGAAGAGTGCAAAAGTGATCATGATGGTGAGGACTAAGTGTGGGGTTCCCACACAAAGGACCATACATGGGAGAAGTCTGAGTATCCCGTGAGCTGCTAATTCTTCAGCCTTTGGCATACCGGGGAGTCTCTTTTATCCTCTTGTTATTTATAATATGCATTAATAACAGTGCATAATTTTAAGTGTGTGATGGGAGAATTCTCTGAAAATAATTAGTAGTAGGGTGTAGAAAAATGTTAACTTCTTATTTTAGTTCTTTTAGTTGTATAGTACTTTAGTAGCTATGAAAAAAAGTAGAAAAATTGCACTTCTCCCGACGATGGATCGCATTCGACAGGTGTCTTGAGGGATTTAAGTCTAAAGGAAAAAGACAAAATGATTATCTTTTGTTAGGTAGTGTAATAAGCCCCCCTTGGTTTTCCTTTGTGCCGCGATTCTTTTCCAATGGTTTTATTTGAATCGGGTGTAGTTAATTTTAATTTTTTAAGAGTAGGAGCCACTGCGAGAGGAATTAAGTTGAAGCAATATCTCTTGACGTTTTTATGCCTTTAGAATAGTGAGTACTTTGGTTGTGACGCTTAGGCTCAGTTTTTGACTCATGTATAAGTACCTTAAATCGTATGATGTTAATTTCGTTTAACTGCTTTGACTATAGTGTCTTAATGAGTCCAATAGTGAGTGAGTTATGTGCCATGGGTGTGTGAGGTTTGTGTGTTATTCGGTGCAGTGCATTTGATGTCTAGAACTTGCCCCGTATATTTGCAAAGCAAAATAGTAGCGTTGTTCAGTCTTGGAAGTGATATAGGCGTTTCTTTGTTGAGCCAGATACATATAGCTTACCCGCCTAATTGTTATGTATCGTAGTTAACCCCTTTGAGCCCCTAATCCTGTTTCTTTGGCAACAACATTACAAGCCATACCCATTTATTTGAATTAACCATCTATTTGAACCTTTTCACCTCTCATGAGCACTTGAATTTGTATGAACTTTGTAAAAGTTAAAGTGTGGGGTGGTTGGTTCGGGTTTTGAGTTGAACTAAAGAAATAAGGAGAAAGGAGCACTGTTTTGAAATAAAATAAAATTCACTTGAATTGAAAAAAAAAGGAAAAAATAGTTGTATTTCTGTGAAAAATATTCCTGGATAGTGGTGACTCTTGATGTAATTATGCTTAAAGAAATATGGAGTTAATATACATTGATCTGAAGGCTTATCCCTAGTTTTTTTTTCTCTTCTTTTCCTTTAATCTCATAGTTTATTAGTTCTAGAGTTTTGGGTGCTACATGAACGTTGTAGTTTGAAGCTTGAATTGTTCTTATTATTTTATCATATTGGTTTATTTATTCAATCTTGCGCTTAGTTATTTGATTGCTTGATCACCAATTGAATATTATCTACGAATCTAGGAAGGAATTCTAGTTTGCATATAAGGTTGAGTAGAGCAAGATCTTAACTCTGAGGGGGGGGCGAATTTTCGGTTAGGATAGGAATATATCTAATCTCATTGCTTTGTTACTATACATGAATTATTAATGCGTTCCTGTTAATTATAATTTCATAGGAATATAGGTGTTAGATTAGCTTAAATAGGCGAGTAGTACTTTAGGAGAAGGCTATGAGCAATATTAACCATGTCAACCATTAAACCGGAGAAATTAATTAGACAATTTTAGTGAAAAACTCAACAGGGTTGTTAGTTAACCCATAGCTCTAGAATATTCACTCACATTGAATTCTTCTTTAAGTTTGATCTCTTAATTTGTTACTCTAGATTAATTTAGTTAAATATTCATCCGTTATGATTCCCTTGAATATATTAATTTTTTATTTTAATTTAGTTGATAGTTAATCACAAGTCTGTGTGGGTATGATATATGGGCTTACACTCCTTTATTAGTTATACGACCACGTATACCTGTGTGTGCGTTTAGGAGAAACAAGTTTTTGGCGCCGTTGCCGAGGACTTAGAAATTAACTATTCTACCAGACTGCATTTTTACTTTTGTCTATTCACTTTTTTATTTTTTTATTTTTATTTTGTTTTAATATTTTATTATCTTTGTTGACATGGCTTCTTGGAATGGGAATTGGTCGAATTGTGGTTATTCTTATTATGGTGATCCTCTTCCATATTGTGGAGGACCACACTTGTGGCAAAATTGTGAATCTCAATCTGGTGAGTGGAATTTTTATAATATGTGTGGTGGTCAAGATGGCCATTGGGATGGTTGTCCTAATTCTTATTACCTTCTCAGAGCTCTTATTATGATGTTTCTAATAATGTTTATGAGTTTGATATGATCAATGAAGTGGAGGATATGGAACGCGTTTCTCGTATTATGAACATGATGAGGAAAGTAGCCGAGCAACAAGAAAATCAAAAGGCTATACAAAGAATTAGTACAGCAATCATGAGAATGAAAGCCGAGGCGGAAGAATTGGCTAAAGAGAGCAAGTTCCCACCAAAAGATAATTTTGAAGAAGCAGATATAGTGAGCCCATCTTAGCTAGAGGAACAAGATCAAATGATAAATTCTCATGAGTTTCTCTGTGATGGTATTTCAAATATGACAGAACAACTGATAGAAGGAAGAACTGAGCTCAGGCAAGAGATAGACCAATTAGGCTCAAATATCCATGACCTGAAGGCTTAGTTTAATAAAAAAGGTTGAGGCGTCTGATGCCTTAATACCAATTGTTGTAGAAATTGTCCAACTTATGGATAAAATAGAGGAATTCCAACTATTCGACCAAATTATTAATGATGTCAAGGTTGACGAAGAGTGCAAAATAAAGGATGTCAAGAATAATGTAATTTTGGAGTTGGAGCGTATTGGACCTCATTCTAACCATTTTTCAACATTGTGCTTGGTTGGTCACTCGATAATTGATCCGTTTTATATATGGAGGAGTCAATGGATGAGGAACAAAGTGCATATATTCTGAAATTTGTGATGCCAAGGAGACAAAACGACATCCCTCACTTAAAGGTCAAGAAGTGCAAGATGCGATATTTATTGCTTGGTTCCTTTATTTTTACACTACCGCCCCAGGAACGTGACAGAAAAATTGATGCCAAATTGGGGGCTCAATTCATATCCTCAAAGTGGAAGGAAAAGTGGTGAAAGTGATAGAGTCGTACCGCGACGTTAAATCAGGCGCTTGTTGGGAGGCAACCCATCTTTACTGCTTTTGTTCATTTCTATTTTATTTCTTATTATTGTTGTAGTATTTGTTTTTGCTTTGCAAGATTAGAAGAATAGGAGGCAAAGCCATTGGAAGAGTGCAAAAGCAATTTTGATGGTGAGGACTAAGTGTGGGGTGCCCACACAAAGGACCATACCTGGGAGAAGTCTGAGTATCCCGTGAGCTGCTAATTCTTCAGCCTTTGGCATACCAGGGAGTCTCTTTTATCCTCTTGTTATTTATAGTGTGCATTGAGGATAGTGCACAATTTTAAGTGTGTGATGGGACAATTCTCTGAAAATAAGTAGTAGTAGGGTGTAGAAAAATGTTAACTTCTTATTTTAGTTTTTTGTAGTTGTGTAGTATTTTAGTAGCTATAAAAAAAGTAGAAAAATTGCACTTCTCCTGATGATGGATCTCATTCGACTGGTGTCTTGAGGGGTTTAAGTCTAAAGAAAAAAGAAAAAAAGATTGTCTTTTGTTAAGTAGTGTAATAAGTCCCCCTTTGTTTTTCTTTGTGCCTGCGGTTATTTTCCAAGGGTTTTATTTGAACCGGGTGTAGTTAATTTTATTTTTTAGGAGTAGGATCCACTGTGAGATGAATTTAATTGAAGCAATATCTCTTGACGTTGCTATGCCTTGAGAATAGTGAGTACTTTGGTTGTGACGCTTATGCTCAGTTTTTTACTCTTGTATAAGTACCTTAAATCTTATGATCTTAGCTTCCCTTAACTTCTTTGACTATAGTGTTTTGATGAGTTCTATCTTGAGTGAGTTATGTGCCATGGGTGTGTGAGGTTTGTCTGTTATTATGTGCAATGCATTTGATATCTAGAACTTGCCCCGTGTGTTTGCAAAGCGAAATAGTAGCATTGTTCAGTCTTGGAAGTGATATAGTCATTTCTTTGTTAAGCCAGATATATATATTTTACCCGCCTAATTGTTATGTATCGTAGTTAACCCCTTTGAGCCTATGATCCTGTTTTTTTTTTTTGCAACCACATTACAAGCCTTACCCATTTGTTTGAATTAACCATCTATTTGAACCTTTTCACCTCTCATGAGCACTTGAATTTGTATGAACTTTGTAAAAGTTAAAGTGTGGGGTGGTTAGTTTGGCTTTTGAGTGGAACTAATGAGATTAGGAGAAAGGTGCACTGTCTTGAAACAAAATAAAAGCCACTTGAATTGAAAAGAAAAAGGAAAAAATAGTTGTATTGTTGTAAAAAATATTCCTTGATAGTGATGACTCTTCATGTAATTATGCTTAAAGAAATATGGAGTTAATATACATTGATGTGAAGGTGGAATTAAAGTTTGACATAAGCATGGGGTTTGAATGTTAAAGTGTATGTATTAAAGTGCTTAGGGAGGTGTTGTCACTCTTATATCCAAATGTAAACTACCCGACCCGCAACCTACATTACAACCAATAAATGTCCTACTTGATCCTAGACTGAATGAGCTTGATTAGTAGAGTAGTACACTAGGGGCAAGCCTATGATCCATCTTTTGTGTCATATAAATGTTATTTCTGAGAATGAGTGAATTTTTCTATCTTGGGTTCCTAATTGTTCTTAGATTTTATTGTGTGTGAAACTACTCTCTTTTGTTGTGTGAGGGAACTTGATTCATGAAGGAAAGGTAATGTCATTGACCTCTATGTTAGAGTAGTGAGTGAGTTTTGAATAATGCATGGTACTCGCGAGTAGAATCTTGAGGTGAAGATGTTACACTCTTGTGCTTAGTCTATTTTAAAGATTCTTGGTGTGATGAGTCAGGAGAATTGTTTAAAAATGTCGTGTCTATATAAAGTGTAGTTTGATTGCTCGAGAACAAGCAACGTTTAAGTGTGGGGTGATGGTGTTTGGCTATAATTTCATATTTTTAGTGCACTACTTACCTTATATTTTAGGTGCTTTAATGCTAAACTATACTATATTTGTGTTTAATTGAGTCGATTTTATGTGTAGGTATATTGGAGATGAAATTAGAGCAAAGTAAATATTTAAAGTGTAATTCATGCATTAAAACAATGGGCTCATGACTATATAATGATAAGGATATATTGATGAAGAAGGAATAATTAAGAGAAGGATTTGAAGATAAATTACAAGAGGACAATAAGAACAATGCAAAGGATTTTGGAAAAGAAAGAAACAAAAACGTGAAAGGAAAAGTTAGGAAGCAAAAATATTGAATTGAAGCTAAGCAGTTGGGTGACGCAAGGAAATTTGCTCGCTATGGAGCTGGCAACGCACACGCTAAAGCGAGGAGGAGCTCGCATCGGAGGTTGCGGCGTACAGTGTGTGGCGAGATGAAGCTCGTATTTTGCCTCGCGAGGCGAAGCCCGTGGCGAGCGCGTTTCGAATTTTTAAATTCTACTTTTTCTTCTATTTGGTTTTGGACTTGGTTAATTCGTATCGGTCTCTTCCCTACATATAAAAATAGTCATTAAATACTATTTTTAGAGGAGTTTGGCAACCAGAGGCAAGAATTCACATGGAGGGACGCACACTACGCTTGGAGGAGGCTTCTCCCTAATTTTTCTTCTCTTTTTTTCCTTTAATATCATAGTTTATTAGTTCTAGAGTTTTGGGTGCTAGATGACCGTTGTAGTTTGAAGCTTGAATTTTTCTTATTATTTTTTCATATTTTTTTATTTATTCAATCTGTGTTTAATTATTTGATTTCTTGATCATGAATTGAATACTATCTAAGAATCTAGGATTGAACTCCGGAGAGGGAATTCTAGATTGCATATAAGATTGAGTAGATCAAGATCATAACTATGAGTGGGGGAGGATTTGTGGTTGGAATAGGAATATACCTAATCTCCTTGCTTGGTTATTATACAAGAATTATTAATGCGTTCTTATTAATTCTAATTCCATAGGAATATAGGTGTTAGATTAGCTTAAATAGGCGAGTAGTACTTTGGGAGAAGTCTACGAACAATATTAACCATGTCATCCAATAAAATGGATATATTAGTTAGACGATTCAAGTGAAAAACTCTACGGGATTATTATTTAACCCATAGCTCTAGAATATTCACTCACATTGAATTCGTCTTTAAGCTTGCCGTTGTTTCCTTTAATCTCTTAATTTGTTACTCTAGATTAATTTTTGTTAAATATTCATCCGTTAGGATTCTCTTGAATAGATTAATTATTTTATTTAATTTAGTTGATAGTTAATCACAAGTCCCTGTGGGTACAATATCTGAACTTACAATCCTATACTACTTGTACGACCACGTACACTAGCGCGTGCATTTTGGAGAAACAATACATAAATTCAAGAATATGAAGTTCTCATTATGTCTTGTTATAAAACACATGTAGTTACTGGATCATGCCAAAATGAAGGAAAGGTTTAGCCTTAACATACCTTAACCTCGTTGAGTCCTTAAGGAGATTCAAAATCGGTGTTGAGTAAAGGCAATGTCCGTAACTTAAGCTAATAGCTAGTTTATGTAAATTTGGGAAGCATCTCCCCTATAACAAGGTCCTTCTCCAATACCATATACCAACATCCCAACAACACCATTCAATCTACGCAACAACAAGTACAAAAACGTCATACACAAAACTTCTATTTAACACGACGACCGGCAAGCTTGGATTGGAACCAAAGCCCAAATCTTTTTCCCATATCCATGTACTTACAACACCATAAATAGGTCCAGAATATAAACATATATATTGACATGACATTCCAACCTTATATCCATCATAAAAGTAACATCAAACAGCCCCACAAGATAAAACAACGACATGAACAACTTCTAGGTATTGTGTGGTTGCTTCTTCTCCTATATACAACATCATCAACATGCTCAACGTATTGACAAGCATAAAAACAATAAGAAAATTATAATCAAATTATTCCCCACGATTTCCAGCCATATGAAGTCATATACACAACTCCAATATCGTCCAATAAGAGACAACAATTTCTTATACAACTTCAAGCTCTATCTTGTAATTCTTCATCCAAATAACTTAACCAACACATATATAAGATTAATCCTATGAAATAGGGTGTAATACATACCTTAAATAATCTGAAGAACTTGAACCAAATCTTCCCTTAGCTTATAAGCACCCTAATCACATCACAACACCATAAAGACTCTCTTCTTCACTTAGGCTAACTTATAAGGTTAGATTTAGGTAAAACACCATCGGATTCGACTTGGAACCCTTGAGAACTGTAAGAGAGATATTGAGAGATTTTGGGAACTTTCATCGGTCTAAAATGACCCAAAATAAGCCGTCCAAGCCCTTTAAAATGTTCAAGGGTCGTCCACCGCCTAAGTTGGTCCCATGGGGAGCTGCTTGCACGGTCTTGCGAAAACGCGAATATCTCTCTACTCCGATATCGTATCGATAAATGGTTTAATGTGTTAGAAACTAGACTCGTATATCTTCAATTTGTAGTATATCATCCTGTAATTCCATTTTTATTGGAACAAAATCTCATATACATTTTACGTAAGTTTCAACAAATTTATGAATGCAACTTGTGATGACCTTTTCCAACTTTTGTTCCACAACTCGCTTGACTTGAAAACATAACACACGTTTATCATACAACTAAAATAAATCAAAACATAATCTTCGTATAATTCTAAGCACCATAGTCTCACCCCAAAAGTACATGTTATAACATTCCAACTTGTCGACTTTAGACGAAACTTATTTTCTTCAATTCATTTGGCTTCTAGACCTTCAAACCCTCTTGGTATTTGGTATTCATGATCATAAATATTTGTAACCTCCACGTTAACAAGATTAACTAACTTTGTAAACTTTTCAAAGATGATTTCATTTCTGAGCTTACATCAATTGACTTACGACGTACTCTTACGTACGAAAACATGGGGTGTAACAATAGTCCAGAGGCAGCATCCTCATGGCCGGAGGACACCAACTCATGGCCCGGGAATCCCTTGTCATATGCTTCAAGGCCCAGGACATCATGGTCTAAGGAGATCATCCTCATCACCCGAAAGACGACTCTCATGGTCCAAAGGGAATGTCTATCATGTTTAAATTTCTGCAATAGCTACATATATTTATATGCCTCATATTTTAAGTTTTGGAGGTAACTAGGGGGGTAACCATTTTACAAACGGGATCAATTCTCGCTCTGATTTCCATTCACAATGCTCACGTCCTCTGATTATCTCAACCGTAACTGATGATCGGCAATTGATTACTCTTTGTTCTGTAACCGCCCAAGCATTTATCTCGAATATTCTAACGTCCAAATTTATATTCATAGCTCCACTTGAAATAACTTGTTTCCCATGACAATATCCTATCTAAAAGATCCTTTTTCGAAACATACGACCACTCTTACAACAATTCCATCAGTCTCGTCGTTGGATCCAGAACTACACACGGCCTGATTCTTATAGCACCAGGGATATGTAGGAAACTCAAGAACGAGGGTTCAGCCGCATTGTTTTCAATCACACCTCATCCTCACTCATTTTTGACAAAATTAGTCATCATTTTCTTTACCCGACAACTCTTTCATCATCCCCGGATAAAGATAGACAGGTGTTGATACCCAATTCTTCCCTCATATCTTGTAAAGTATTTAAATATAATTTCAAAATATCATTTTGCATTAAAGCTATAATATTTAAAGCATTAAAATTGATTATTTGGCATGCAATTTGTTTAAATATTTATTTATTATATCTCTTAAAATTACTTTTTAACGTGATTTAATCATCCAATTTATCATTCTATAACCTCTGGTATTTTATAATATTATTTTTTTTTTGCATTATTATATTTGTATTTTTTTCTATTTTATCTATATTATTTACAATAATAGCCTACATTCTATAATGTCACAACCCAAATTCTCCCTCCATGAATTGTTGTGATGGCACCTAGTCTCTACGACTAGGTAAGGCTAACACTTTGCGGAAAGGAAATAAAAGCATGAACATAAAGAACTAATAGTAACAATAATCTGAATAAGAAATTGAATGCCGCTCGGCATATACAACTAAAAACTTCTTAAATGTACAAACACTCTCAAGACCCGGAACACCGTAAGTCACAAGCTTCTAAGAAGTTGTTCTATGCATCATTTTTCTATAAAAAATAAAGGAATAATGAACATATGGGGAATAGAGGGGGACTCCGAGGATCTGCGGGCGCGGGCAGATTTACTTGAAGTCTCCGACAGCAGCTACTGCAACTAGTAACGAGGCTGGTGAGATGAACCTGGATATGCACAAAAAAAATATGTGCACGAAAGGGCGTGAGTACACCACAATGGTACCCAGTAAGTGCCAAGCCTATCCTCGGTCGAGTAGTGACGATGTCAGGTCAGGGCCCTACTTGTATATATAATAATAGTGAAAGGCAAGAATGATATATCACAGTGAAATAAAGACTAAAATTTAACAAGGAAGAATGCATAGATGGTAATAGTGCAGTACACAGCAATTCAACACGGGATCTCCCGAGATACCGTTTCGTAGTCACAAACGTAAATGTGCAGAGGGAGCTCCCGAAATACCGCTCCGTAGTCCCAAAGTAAGTATGCAAGATAGGGGGATCTCCCGGAATACCATTCCTGTCACGACCCAACTGGAGGGTCATGACTAGCACCCATGTCATACTTGTCGAGCACCAAAGTACATTTTATCTAACTTTCCATAAGAGCCGACGAGATCAGTATAAATGGTAGACATGGATCATGAACAGCCAACAATGAAAGATAATGGAATGAACATACATAACATATGACGACAAGATTTTCAAGAAACTATATATAAGGTACGAGCTAGATGCTGCCATAAAAGACTATACAATAAAAATACGCTGACAAGGCATTCCAAACCATACATGAGTCGACACATGTCTATCAAACTCTAAAGTAACATAAGTACTGCAATATTGCTGGAACAGGGCCTCAACATACCCATAATGTCAATATCAAAAATGCATACCAAGACCACGGCAAGTTCGGAGAAGGGATCTCGCTAATAACCGCTGAACTGGGCAGCCTACTGTGGTGGGGGAGCTGCTTCTATCTTTCTATCAGAACCTGCAACACGACATGTAGCTTCCACAAATAAAAAGAACGCCAGTACGAATAAAGTACTGTGTATACAAGGCATGGAAGCATAAGTAAGAACAGTAATGTAAGTAGGGATAAAGAATATACTACCTATAACATCTAGGTACCTCTGAGGGCTACTGACATGAAATGCCTGATACATACATATATATATATATATATATATAAACTGTTAAAACATACGCCTCTATGGGCATCATCTTCATCATATCTTACTTGGCCGTAATAGGCTCGGTAAAATATACCCGGCCATCAAAAGGCTCGGTAGAATCGTACCCGGCCACGTTGGGCTTTCAAAAGGCTCGGCAGAATCGTACCCGGCCATGTTGAGCTTGATAAAAACCAATTGATCTGTGGTTGTGCAATAGGTGTTGTACCCGGCTGACAATAGCGCGGCTCAATAGAGTAAAATAGATACATATATATAATGCATGTTGGACACATTGGAATCATATTGTGAACCTTTCGGAGTGACCTAAGGTAGGTAACCTCCGTATACGTTATTAGGACTAACTATTCATCATGAATCTTATAAGAATCAGGAAGTAACAATAACATTGATAACATAAGAATAAGATAAGCAACATAACACATCAATTGTTCCACTAGAAAGGAAACAATGTAAGTACTACTAGCTTCTAAGAGTAGAGTATCTTTTGAAGCTAGTTCATTACATTATGTACAATCGAAGTCGTGCAAAAGAAGGAAAGGGATAGCCTCACATACCTTGTATATAGTTCCCAACCTCAAGTTATGCAAATGTCACAACTCCTCAGTCTATAATAAGAGAAATGACACAATCGTTATCGTTTAAGCGTCATAACTATTATGTATCGACCACAACCTATTATACAATGAGACGGACATCACCTACCTTATTTATATGACTTCCCACAAATAAAAAAAATCACCGAACAGCCCAAAAACATCAATAATAATCATATTGAGCCTCCCAAAACAGTCCACCAACCAACAACATTACTACCAAGCCTTTCAATATATATTTCAAAGTTCTAGCTTCGACGACTTAGCCGCAACTTGGATAATCTTAAATACATGTAGAGTAAGAGGTTCCTTACCTTTAAATAGAAATGAAAACTCCAATTTGACCTTAATTTTCCATGAAATATCCCTCCAATGCTGTCACAAGAACAAGGAAGCGAAACTAACAATCAATTAGGGATTTTCAACACTAGAATCACTTTAGAAGACTTGAAATCACCTAGGGTTGATATTAAAAACCTGAGGGAGTATTTAAATAACATAAACCACTTAAAAACCTCCCACATGATCTGAAACAACACAAAAATCAGCAACAATAAGAAGAAAAAGAAACTTACTAGCGCCACGGGATTCCCGACACTTGATTCTTGTTGTTTGCCCTTTGTTTGGATCTTGGATCAACAGAGAACCTTGATAGAGTGTTTTTAGGGTTCTAAGGTCTGAATAAACTGAAAAATAATGACTCAAAACGGGGTTGAGGCAGCTTATATATATCCATATCTCTTAAACCGCCTATGTTGGCCCCATAGAGAGATGCTTGGCGCAGTCTCATGAAAATTCGAATATCTCTATACTCCAAGATTGCATCGACAAACGGTCTAATGCGTTAGAAACTAGACTCATAGACCTTTAATTTGGTTGTTAGATCACCCCGTAATTCCAAGGAAATTGGGATAAAAGTTTAGTAACATTTGACCTAAAGGTAATGTAATAATATGAACGTAAGTTGCGACAACTTTTGTAGACTTTTGTTTCATAACTCATTTGACTATAAGACTTATGATACGGATATTATAGGATTCAAATACCTTAAAACACAACCTCTTGAGAATATTAAGCACCTCTATATGTACCCAAAATACAGGTTACAACATCCTTGATTTGTTTAACTTCTAATACTTGCCAACCACTCTTATACACCCTTGTATCATTTAAGACCAATAGGATTAACTTCTTATCATCTCAAAGATAATATCTTCTCGGATTTACGTCGACTAACTTATGACATGAACTAACGTATGTGAATATGAGTTGTAACACCCTTCCCCCTGAGGAACATTGGTCCTTGAATGTAAGGGTTTATGGGGAGTCTAACTCATCGTGGATTCCAACGAAAGTTTCCGACTGAGTTTCACCTATAAAATGGACACTAGCCAAACTTGCAAGAAGTTAAACCCAACGTATGTCCTCAACGGACTATACAAAACATTATGGATATGTACATTATCTGCACAAAAGAGTATTCTCAAGCTATTGCTTGCCTCATTGAGCCATTTCACCTTCTAATGCGTCTTGTGTTCCCCCGACATCCTCGTTATCTTAGTTCTGGAACAGGTAAGGGTATTTAGACTTCATATCCTCTTCTGCTTCCCATGTTATTTCTTCCATATTCTTGTTCATCCACGATACTTTGATGGAAGCTACATCTTTTGTTCTCAGGTTGCGGACTTTTCAATCTAATATGGCCATTGGCACTTCTTCATATGATAGATCCTATGTAACTTGTACATATTTGAAAGGGACGACTCGAGAAGGGTCTCCAATACGTTTCCTCAACATAGATATATGAATACCGGGTGGACAAATTCCAATTCGGATGGAAATTCTAACTCATAAGAAACCTATCCAATTCGTCAAAGAATTTTGTACGGCCCGATATACTGCGGACTCAGCTTACTCTTCTTCCCAAAATGCATAACACCCTTCATCGGTGAGATCCTTAGGAAAACCCAATCAGCAACCTCAAATTCCAGATCATGATGTCGGACATAGGAATAAGACTTTTGCCTGCTTTGTGACATCCTGAGTCATTCTTGTATCACTTTCACCTTCTCAATGGCTTGCTGAATCAAATTTGGCGCATATAATTCTATTTCATCGACTTCGAGTCGTCCAACTAGTGATCTATATCTCCTCCTATATAGTGCCTCGTACGGGGCCATTTTAATACTGGAATGGTAGCTATTATTGTAGGAAAATTCTATGAGTGGAATATGGTCATCCCAATTCCCCTTTAAATCCAGAAAACATGCTCGTAGCATATCTTCAAGTGGCTGAATGGTACGTTCAGCCTGTCCGTCAGTATGCGGATGGACTATATTGATGAGATTCACTTGTATGCCTAAACCCTTCTGAAAAGACCTCCAAAATTTAGTCGTAAATTGAGCTCCTCGGTCTGATATAATAGATACTGGCACACCATATAGCCTATCAATCTCCTTGATATACAACTTCGCATAATCTTCAGCCGTGTAAGTTGTCTTAACTGGCAAAAAATGGGCAGATTTTGTAAGTCGATCAACTATCACCCAGATGGAGTAAAACTTATGATAAAGAGTGAGGTAATCCAATGATGAAGTCCATATTAATCACCTCCCATTTCCAGGTCGGAATCTCTATATTCTGAATCAATCCACCGGGTTTCTAATGCTCGATCTTTACTTGTTGACAATTAGGACACTGGCTACAAATTCTGCAATAAACTTCTTCATGTTATCCTACCAATAATGCTCTTTAACATCATGATACAACTTTGTCGAGCTGGGATGGACGGAATATCGGGACTGATGAATCTCAATCATAATCTTCTCTCGCAACCCTACCACGAAGTCTCTAATGTTATAACACATAAATCTAATCTCAGCACCATGAAGTCCTGCGTTTCTAGGCATAATGTTATGGGGTCTTACATCCTCCCCCACTTAAGATCATTCGTCCTCGAATGAGTATCGTGGTTCACTGAATAGCCCTTATACATCTTCAGTTATACCTCACACCATCAGCCCAATTTGACTAACTCCTAAATTTTCTAAAAATTTCGTCAGAGTTTCCTTTGTCATTAGGCCTATCCACCTGCCAGAGAGCCCTAGAAACACACCTTAACAACATAAATATATGATCAAACAACACAACAAAATGCAAAACAAAACCAGTTGAGGCCTCATTAGGGACATACAGCTAAGAAGGAATATCTTTACATTAGCTGAACAACTGATACAAAATTTAGAGGAAATAACTTTATAGAACTTTTACCTGGCTATTCAAACAAATGAGGGTACTTTTTCTTCATTTCATTCTCGGCTTCCCAAGTAGCTTCTTCGACTTGCTGGTCTTGCCATAATACCTTCACGGATGCAATTTCTTTGTTTCTCAACTTTCGGACATGTCTATCAAGAATAGCAACCGGAATCTCTTCATATGACAGTTCTTCACTAACCTCGATTGTCTCAACCGAAACAATAGCGGACGAATCTCTCTCCAACTAACTTCTTCAACATGGACACATGGAATACCGGGTGCACTAATAACATATCAGGTGGCAGCTCAAGCTTGTACGCAAGCTAACCTATACTTTGAATGATTATATATGGCCCGACATACCTCGGACTTAATTACCCTTTATTTCCAAACCGCCTGATTCCCTTCATGGGAGATCTTCAAGAATACCCAATCATCTTCTTTGAACTCTAAGTCTCTGCGAGGAACATCCGAATAGGTTTTTTGACGACTCTGAAAGTCTTCAACCGCTCTTTTATGATCTAAACCTTCTCCATAGCCTGATTCACAAGGTCTGGTCCTATTAGTTCAGCTTCTCCAACCTCGAACCATCCAATTGGAAATCTACATCTTCTACCATACAAGGCCTCAAACGGCACCATTCGAATACTGGTATGGAAGCTGTTGTTACAAGAAAATTCTATGAGTGGCAAATGATCATCCCAGCTACCCTTGAAGTCAAGCACACAAGCACGCAATATGTCCTCAAGTGTCTGAATAGTCCCATGTGCTTGCCCATCAGTCTGTGGATTATTTACCTGCGTTACCAAACGTTGCTGAAATTTCTTCTAGAAATTAGCTGTGAATTGGGTCCCTTGATCAGAAATGATGGAAACCGAAGTGCCATGAAGCCTGACTATTTCTTTGATATACAATTTAGCATATTGTTCTGCAATGTCAGTGGATTTAACTGGTAAGAATGTGCTGATTTCATGAGTCGATCCACGATCACCCAAATTAAGTCAAACTTACACGGAGTGCGTAGTAATCCTACCACAAAATCCATATTGATCATTTCCCATTTCCACATTGGAATTTCTATACTTTGTGCTAACCCACCAGGCCTTTGATGCTCGGCCTTCACTTGTTGACAGTTTGAACATTTTTCCACAAAGTCCGCCACACCCATCTTCATGTCATTAAACCAGTAAACTTCCTTGAGGTTATTATACATTTTTGTAGAACCTGGGTGCACAAAATACCTAGAAGTATGAGGTTCTGCCATGATTCTTTCCCGAAGACCATCTATGTTTGGAACACATAGTCTCCCTTGGTACCATAATGTACCGTCATCCAACCCAAGAGAAAAAGTCGTAGTCTTATGTTGATTAATCCCTTCCTTCAGCTGCACCAACACTGGATCATTGTATTGCTTCTCCTTGACCTCCATCACAAGCGATGATTCCGCTATATTCCGCACAATCACTCCCCCTTCGCTATAGTCCGCAAGACGAACTCCCAAAATGGCCAACTAGTGAACCTCCTGGGCCAAGGGCCTTTGACATGCCTCCAGGTGAACCAAACTACCTATATATTTTCGACTAAGAGCATCTGCCACCACATTAGCTTTCCCCAGATGATACAAAATGCCGATGTCATAATCCATGAGAAATTCAATCCGCCTTCTCTGTTTCAAGTTCAATTCCTTCTGTTTGAAAATGTATTGAAGACTCTTGTGGTCCGTGAATACATCTACATGGACTCCATACAAATAATGACGCCAAATTTTTAATGTAAAACACACTACCCCAAGTTCTAAGTCATGAGTTGGATAGTTCTTTTCATGATTCTTAAGTTGTCTTGAAGCATTAGCTATAACCTTACCATACTGCATCAATACATACCAAAGACCAATCCTAGAAGCATCACAATACACCACAAACCCCTTTGTACCCTCTGGCAGGCTCAACACCTACGTCGTAGTCAATCTTGATTTCAATTCCTGGAACCTCCTCTCACAAGAATCAGACCACTGGAACTTAACCGCTATCTGCGTCAATTTAGTCAATGGAGTGGAAATATTGGAGAACCCTCCACAAACCTCCTATAATACCCGGCCAGACCCATGAAACTGCGAATCTCTATTGGAGTAGTAGGTCTAGGCCAATCCTTCACCGCTGCAATCTTTTGAGGATCAACCTTAATTACTTCTCCGGAGACGACATGACCCAGGAATGTAACAGATTCAAGCCGAAATTCACATTTCAAGAACTTTGCATACAATTAGTGTTGATGAAGAGTCTGCAAAACTGCTCTGAGGTAGTCGGCATGATCCTCTTGACTTCATGAATATACAAGGTATATTACGGGGCCTTATAGCACGTTATTAGGACTAACTCTTCATCAAAAATCTAATAAGGATCAGGAAGAACCAAATACATTGATAACATAAGAATAAGAGAAGCAACCACAACATCAATTGTTCCATAAAAAGCGAAATAGTGTAAGTATTGCTAGCTTCTAAGAGTAGAGTGTCTTTACAAGCTCGTTCATTGAATTATGTACAATCGGAGTCGTGCAAAAGAAGGAAGGGGATAGCCTCACATACCTTGTATATATACTGCTCAACCTCAAACTATGAAAATGTCAAGACTCCTTACTCTACAATAAGAGAAATGACATTATCGTTATCGTTTAAGCGTCGTAACTATTATGTATCGACCACGACCTATTTTACGATGAAACAGACAACACCTACCCTATATATATTACTTCACTCAAGTCAAAAAAATCACCAAACATCCCAAACAACATCAATAATAATCATATTGAGCCTCCCAAAACAACCCACCAACCAACAACATTACTACCAAACCTTTCGATATATATTTCACAAGCTCTAGCTTCAATGACTTAGCTGCAACTTGAAAAATATTATATACATGTAGATTAAGATGTTCCTTACCTTTAAACAGAAATAAATACTCCAATTGACCTTAATTCTCCACGAAATATCCCTCCAATGTTGCCGCAATAACAAGGAAGCGAAACTAGCAATCAATTAGGGGTTTTTTGCACTAGAATCACTTTAGAAGACTTGAAATCACCTAGGGTTTATATTAAAAACTTGAGGGAGTATTTACAGAACATAAACCACTTAAAACAACCTCCCACACGAGCTGTAACAACACATAAATCAGCAACAACTAGAAGAACAAGAAACTTACTAGCGCCACGGGATTTTCGACACTTGATTTGTGTTGTTTGCCCTTTGTTTTAGTCTTGGATCATGAGAGAAATTTGAAAGTGTTTGTAGGGTTCTAAGGTCTGAATATACTGAAAAATAATTACTAAAAACGGTGTTGAGGCATCTTATATATATCAATATGTTTTAAACCGCCTATGTGTGCCCTATAGAAAGCCGTTTGGCGCAGTCTCGCGAAAATGCGAATATATCTATAGTCCAAGATTGTATTGTCAAACAGTTTAATGAATTGAAAACTAGACTCATAGATCATCAATTTGGTGGGTAGATCACCCGTAATTCCAAGGAAATGGTGAGAAAAACTTAGTAACATTTGACCTAAAGTTTAAGTAAAATTATGAACATAAGTTGCGACAACTTTTGTCGACTTTTGTTTCATAACTCGTTTGACTTCAAGACTTATGATACGGATATTATATAGTTCAAATACCTTGAATCACGACCTATTGATAATATTAAGCACCTATAAGGTTTACCCTAAAATACGGGTTACAACATCCTTGATTCGATTAACTTTTAATACTTGTTAACCACCCTTATACACTCTTGTATCATTTAAGACCAATAGGATTAACTTCTTATCATCTCANGAATAGGGGTTGTAACCCCCCCCCCCCCCCCCCTTGGGAACATTCGTCCTCGAATGTAAGGGTTTATGGGGAGTCTAACTCATCGTGGTTTCCAACAGAAATTTCCGGCTGAGTTTCCCTATAAAATGGGCACTAGCCAAACTTGCAAGAAGTTAAACCCAATGTGTAGTCACACAAGGCTATACCAAGCATTATGTATATGTACATTATTTGTATATCACCCATTCGTATTAAGGAAGAGTAGTCTCAAGCTACTACTTGCCTCATAGAGCCATTTCACCCTTTAACGCGTCCTGCATCCCCCCCGGCATCCTCGTTATCTTTAATCTGGAATAATAAGGGTATTTAGAATTCATCTCTTCTTCTACTTCCCATGTCATTTTTTCCATGTTTTTGTTCCTCCATAATACTTTGACGGAAGCTACATCATTTGTTCTCATCTTGCGGACTTATCGATCTTATATAGCCACTGGCACTTCTTCATATGATAGACCCTCTGTAACTTGTACATCTCTGATAGGGACGACCCGAGAAGGGTCTCCAATACATATTCTCAACATAGATACATGGAATAACGGGTGGACAAATTCCAATTCGGATGGCAATTCTAACACATAAGCAACCTATACAATTCGTCAAAGAATTTTCTATGGACAGATATACCGCGGACTCAGCTTACCCTTCTTCCCAAAATGCATAACACCCTTCATCGGTGAGATCCTCAGGAAAACCCAATCACCAACCTCAAATTCCAGATCACGACGTCGGACATCAGAATAAGACTTTTTCCTGCTTTGCATCGTCCTCAACCGCTGTTGTATCAATTTCACCTTCTCAATTGCTTGGTGAATCAAATCTGGACCATATAGTTCCGTTTCACCGACTTAGAACTATCCAAGTGGTGATCCATATCTACTCTCGTATAGTGCCTCGTACAGGGCCATTTTAATACTGGAATGGTAGCTATTATTGTAGGCAAATTCTATGATTGGAAGATGGTCATCCCAGTTCCCCTTGAAATCCATAACACATGCTCGTAGCATATCTTCAAGTTTCTAAATGGTACGTTCAGCATGTTCGTCAGTCTGTGGATAGAATGCAGTGTTGAGATTCACTTGTGTGCCTAGACCCTTCTGAAAAGACCTACAAAAGTTAGCCGCAAATTGTGCTCCTCGCTCTGATATAATAGATACCGACACACTATGAAGCCTAACAATCTCCTTGATATACAACTTCGCATAATTTTTAGCTGTGTAAGTTGTCTTAACTGACAAAAATTGGGCACATTTTGTAAGTCGATCAACTATCACCCAGATGGACTAAAACTTATGATAAGAGCGAGGTAATCCTATAATGATGTCCATATTAATCACCTCACATTTTCAGGCCGGAATCTTTATATTCTGAAGCCATCCCCTAGGTTTCTGATGTTCGATTTTTACTTGTTGACAATTAGGACACTAGGCTACAAATCTGCAATAGGCTTCTTCATGTTATCCCACCAATACTGCTCCTTAACATCATGATACATCTTTGTCGAGCGGGGATGGATGGAATATCGTGATTGAAGATTCTCAATCATAATCTTCTCTCTCAGGCCTTCCACATTAGGCACACATAATCGGCCCTGGTATCTCAGTGCCCCATCTACTCCGATCTCAAAAGACGTAATTTTACACTGCTGAATGCTCTCTCTCAATCGTACTAAGGTAGGGTCTTCATATTGCTCTGCTTTTACCTCGGCCACCAAAGATGATTGTGATGTATCCAGTACATGAACACCTCTATCGTCAGAGTCTAACAATATGATTCTCATATTGGCTAGCTGATGAAGCTCTTTAGTCAAGCCTTGTCTACCTGCCTCAGTGTGTACTAAGCTTCCCATTGATTTACGACTGAGAGTGCCTGCCACAACATTGGCTTTACCGAGGTGGTACAATATCTCGACATCGTAATCTTTTAGTAATTCAAGCCACCTACGCTGCCTCAAATGCAACTCTTTCTTCTTGAATATGTATTGTAAACTCTTGTGATTTGTGTAGATGTCAACATGGACACTATATAAGTAGTGTTGCCATATCTTCAAAGCATATATTACTGCAGCCAAGTCCAAATCATTGGTCGGGTAATTCTTTTCATGCTTCTTCAATTGTCTTGATGCATAAGCAATCACCTTCCCATTTTGCATCACTACGCACCCCAAACCTATACCTGAGGCATCACAATATACCACATAACCTTCTATTCCTTCTGGTAGAGTGAGCACTAGCGCAGATGTCAATTGATTCTTTAACTCCTGAAAACTTTGTTCACAAGCATCAGACCACTAGAACTTATTAGCTTTCTATGTTAACTTATTCAATGGTGATGATATAGAGGAAACCCCTTCTAAAAATTGCATATAATATGTCGTTAGCCCCAGGAAGCTGCGGACTTCTGATGGTGTTGTAGATCTCGGCCAATTCTTTACTGCATCGATATTTTGAGTGTCGACACTAATACCCTCGTCATGTATCACATGGCCAAGGAATGCTACTGAATTCAGCCAGAATTCATATTTGGAGAGTTTAACATATAACTTACTATCCCGAAACGTTTGTAACACTATTTGCAGGTGGTCCGCATGTTCCACCTCCGAACGAGAATACACCAAAATTTCATCAATGAATACTATCACGAACACATCAAGATAGGGCCTGATTACAGTATTCATGAGATTCATAAAAGCTGTTGGAGCATTTGTTAGCCTAAACGACATCACCAAGAACTCAAAGTGCCCATATCTTGTCCGGAAGGCCGTCTTTGGAATATCTTCCTCCTTAACCCTCACCTGATGATACCCTAAACGTAAGTCAATCTTGGAGAAATACTTGGCACCCTGGAGTTGGTCAAATAGGTCGTCGATCCTTGGAAGTTGATACTTGTTCTTCATAGTAAATTTATTCAACTGTCGATAATCGATACACATCCTTAACGACCCGTCTTTCATCCTCATGAACAGGATTGGTGCACCCCAAGGTGAAGTGCTAGGCCTAATGAAGCCCTTATCCTGCAATCCTTCAATCGCGCCTTCAACTCTCGAAACTTTGTCGGGGCCATCCTGTATGGAGGAATAGATAAGGGTTTAGTGTCAGGCAACACATCAATGCTAAACTCAATCTCCCTTTCAGGAGGAAGGCTTGTGAATTCATCTAGAAAACATCTGGAAATTCATTAACCACGAGGATTGATTGTAGAGTAGGTGGCTTCGCCTCCGCATCCCTAACGTGAATGAGATGATAAATGTAACCTTTTGAGATCATCTTCCTTGCCTTAATATATGAAATAAACCTACCTTTCGGCGTAGCAATGTTCCCCTTCCATTCGATAATGGGTTCATCAGGAAATTGAAACCTAATCATCTTTGTACGACAATCAACATTTGCATAACGTGAGGCCAACCAATCCATTCCCATCATCACTTCGAAATCAACCATTTCTAATTCAAATAAATTTTCCAAGGTATGACGACTACAAATCATCACTGTGCAACCTCTATATGCCCTTCTAGCAATTATAGAATCTCCTATCAGAGTAGATACCACAAGTGGTTTACTGATCAATTCAGGTTTAACGCCAAACTTATTAGTCACAAAGGGTGTAACATATGACAATGTAGATCACGGATCAATCAACGCATATACATCGTAAGAGAACACAGACAATATAGCTGTAACAACATTCGGAGACGACTCGAGATCCTGTCAACCTACTAGAGCATAGGTTCGATTTTGAGCACCACTCGAACTCGGCACTACACCTCTACCTTTAACATGACCTGTCGACTGCAGAAAACCTCGTGTTGTAGGTCGAACTGATGAGGAAGGACCAGACCACAACCTTCTTTGTTAGGACAATCCCGCTTCATATGTTCAGGATGTCCGTAATAATAACACGCATCAGAACTGTGATGGCACGGTCCGAAGTGGGCTTTGCCGCAGTGATCATAACGGGGTGTTGGGGGTTTTGGCTGACTAGTATCCCTATGATATTGTGAGCCTGATGCTCGCGAATTCTTACCTGGACTAGAATAGGTACATCGATCATACCGATGCCTCTAAAATTCTGGAGGAGCACTAGCTAGGGTCTGACACTGCCTCTGAAGTCATGAGAATACCCTACAAATCATGCCCTCTTATGCTGGCCCCTATCATGCTCCATATCTGCCCTTTGCTGGCGCTTACGATCCTCTAGGGTCTGGGCATAAGCCTGAATACGGGAAATATTCATACCCTCCACCAAGGAGGTTGTCGTGCACTTATTTATCAGATGTGGTCCCAACCCGTTCACAAACATATGCACCCTAGCACTCATATCGGCCACCATATGGGGAGCATACCTTGCTAGAAATCAAACTGCATACTATATTCTCGCACACTCATATTACCTTGTCTAAGGTTCAGGAACTTATCAGATCTAGCTCGTCGTATCTCAACTGGCAATTAGTGATGAACAAAGGCCTCAGAAAATTCCTTCCATATAGCTGGAGAGGAGTTCGGACCCCTTGATCTCTCCCAACTTTCATACCATAAAACCGCTAAATCCTGTAACCGATAAGAAGCCAACTCTACTGCCTCTGTATCAGTAGCATGCATAACCCGCAATGTGTGATGAACCTGATCAATAATAGTCTATGGGTCCTCCTTGGGGTCTGATCCAGTAAACACCGGAGGTCTAGATTAATAAAATCTCGAATTCCCATACTAGCCGATTTCTGAGCCTGAGCATCTACCAAGCTAATCAACAACTGCACTGCACTCTGCATATCATGGTCTGTAGTGCTAGACGGAGGAACTGGTGGTGTTGGGTGCCTCCCAATATCCTCTGGAGGACACGGAGTAGATGAGGTATGAGACGGCATCTCACTCCGAGCCTCACTTTGGCCTGCTCTGGCCTGAGGTACCTGACTGGTACCCTCTCCCGCAGTTGTATCAAGTCGTCTACTAATCGCTTGCTTCCTAGTCGAAGTCATCACTGAAAGAAGACAAGTTTAATACTAGATACAAACACTAAAGACTCAATTCTACGCATGATCTAGATTCAGGAAGAAGGTAACAACCCTAGATGTCATGTAGTCTCCTCATTATAAATGTGGCAAGCTATACATCCATAATCAATACTCTACTAGACACGGCTCATAGTCAACCCCAAGGACTGACGTGCTCTGATACCAAATTTTTCATGACTCAAAATAGAGGATCACGACTAGCCCCCGGGCCATACTTGTCGAGCACCAACGTACATTTTATCTAACCTTCCTTATTATCTTTAAGGGCCAACGAGATCAATATAAATGGTAGATATGGATCATGAACAACCAAAAATGAAGGATAATGGCATGAACATACATAACATGGGATGACAAGACTGCCAAGAAACTACATATAAGGTACGAGCTAACACGCTTACATAAAAGACTATACAACAAAAATTAGCCGACAATGCATACCAAACTATACATGAGTCGACACCTGTCTATGAGCCTCTAAAGGAGAATAAGTGCTACAACATTGCCGGAATAGGGCACGACATACCCATAATATCTATAACAAAAATGCATACCAAGACCACGGCAAGTCCGGAGAATGGATCTCGCCAATAACCGCTGAACGGGGAAGCCTACTGTGGTGGGGGAGCTGCATCTACATGTCTATCAGGACCTGCAGCACGACATGCACCGTCCACAACTAAAAAGGATGTCAGTACAAATAAAGTATTGAGTATGTAAGGCAGGAAAGCATAAGTAAGAACAGTAATGTAAACAGGGATAGAGAATATACAACTTGTAACATCTTGGTACCTCTGAGGGCTACTGACATGAAATGTGTGATACATACTTATATATACAAACTTTTTTTAAAAAAGGCCTCTGTGGGCATCATCATCATCGTATCGTACATGGTCGTAATAGGATCGGTAAAACCTACCCGGCCACGTGGGGCTCGGTAAAGCCCAACTAATCAGTGCTTGTACAATAGGTCTCGTACCGGGCCGACTATAGTGCGGCTCGGTAGAGTAAGATACATATATATATATATATATATATATATATATATATATATATATATATATAAAGCATCCAAGACTCATTGGAATTATATTCTGAACCTTTCGGAGTGACGTAAGGTCGATATTCTCCGTACACGTTACTACTAACTCTTCATCAAGAATCTTATATAAATCGGAAAGTACCAAAAATATTGATAACATAAGAATAAGAGAAGCAACCTCAACATCAATTGTTCCATAAGAAGGGAAACAATGTAAGTACTGCTAGATTCTAAGAGTAGAGTATCTTTGGAAGCTCGTTCAATGCATTATGTAAAATTGGAGTCGTGCAAAAGAAGGAAAGGGATAGCCTCACATACATTGTATATATACTTACCAACCTCAAGATATAGAAATTCACGACTCCTTAGTCTACAATAAGATAAATGACACTATCGTTATCGTTTAAGCGCCAAAACTATTATGTATCAACCACAACTTATTTTACGATGAAACAGACAGCACCTCCCCTATATATATGACTTCACACAAGTCAAAACAATCACCAAACATCCCAAACAACATCAATAATAATAATATTGAGCTTCCCAAAAAGGCCCACCAACCAACAACATTACTACCAAGCCTTTCGATATATATTTCACAAGTTCTAGCTTCAATGACTTAGCTGCAACTTGAAAAATCTGAAATACATGTAGAGTAAGAGTTTACTTACCATTAAAGAGAAAGAAAAACTCCAATTTTAACTTAATTGCCCACGAAATATCCCTCCAATGCTGCCGCAAGAACAAGGAAGCGAAACTAGCAATCAATTAGGGGTTTTCGGCACTAGAATCACTCTAGAATACTTGAAATCACCTGGGTTGATATTTAAAACTTGATGGAGTATTTAAAAAATCATAAACACTTAAAAAACCTCCCACACGATCTGGAACAACACATTAATCAGCAACAACTAGAAGAACAAGAAACTTACTAGCGCCACGGGATTTTCGACACTTGATTTGTGTTGTTTGCCATTTGTTTTAGTCTTGGATCATGAGAGAAACTTAAAAGAGTGTTTTTAGGGTTCTAAGGTCTGAATATACTGGAAAATAATGACGAAAATTGGGGTTGAGGCATCTTATATATATCAGTATGTTTTAAGTCGTCTATGTGGGCCCCATAGAGAGCTGCTTGGTGCAGTTTCACAAAAATACGAATATCTCGATACTACGAGATCGTATTGACAAACGGTTTAATGCGTTGAAAACTAGACTCATAGATATTCAATTTGGTGGATAGATCACCCCGTAATTCCAAGGTAATCTAGAGAAAGTTTAGTAACATTTTACCTAAAGTTTAAGTAAAATTATGAACATAAGTTGCGACAACTTTTGTCGACTTTTATTTCATAACTCTTTTGACTTAAAGACTTATGATACGGATGTTATATGATTCAAATACCTTAAAACACAACCTCTTGAGAATATTAACCACCTCTAGGTTTACCCAAAAATATGGGTTACAACTTACTTGATTCGTTTAACTTCTAATACTTGTTAACCACCCTTATACACCCTTGTATCATTTAAGACATATAGGATTAACTTCTTATTATCTCAAAGATAATATCTTCTCAGATTTACGTCGACTAACTTATGGAATGAACCAACGTACGTGAATATGGGTTGTAGCAGATAGAGATTGGTTGAGTGTCAAGCAACATATCAATGCTAAACTCAATCTCCCTTTCAGGAGGAAGGCATGGGAGTTCATCTGGGAAAACATCTGGAAATTAATTAACCACGGGGATTGATTGTAGAGTAGGAGGCTTCGCCTCCTCATCCCTAACACAAACGAGATGATAAATGTAACCTTTTGAGATCATCTTCCTTGCCTTAAGATAGGAAATAAACATGCCTTTCGGCGTAGCAATGTTCCCCTTCCATTCAATGACGGGTTCACTAGGAAACTGAAACCTAACAATCTTCATGCTTTAGTCAACATTTGCATAGCATGAGGCCAACCAGTCCATTCCCATTATCACATCAAAATCAACCATTTATAAGTAAGATAAATTTGTCGAGGTTTGACGATAATAAATCATCACAGTGCAGCCTCTATATACCCTTCTAGCAATCAAAGCATCTCCTATCAGAGTTGATACCGCAAGTGGTTTACTTATCAATTCTGGTTCAACGCCAAACTTATTAGCCACAAAGGGTGTAAAATATGATAATGTAGATCCCGGATCAATCAGTGCATATCCAAAGTTGTCTTGAGCTTCTGAAAGCTCTCCACACACTCCTCTGTCCACCTGAACAGAGCACCCTTCTGGGTCAACCTGGTCATAGGTGCTGTAATAGATGAGAATCCCTCTATGAAACGATGGTAATACAACGCCAAACCAAGAAAACTGTGGATCTCTGTAGCTCATGACGGTCTGGGCCAACTCTGCACTGCCTCCACCTTCTTTGAATCTACCTTGAACCCATCACTCGATACTACATGACCCAAGAAGGCCACTGAGACTAGCAAAAACTCACTTAGAAAATTTTGCATACAACTTCTTTTCTCTCAAAGTCTGAAGCATAGTCCTCGGGTGATGCTTATGATCATCCCGAGTATGGGATTACACCATAATGTTGTCAATGAACACAATGATGAAGGAGTCAAGATAAGGCTGGAACACATTGTGCATCAAATGTATAAAGGCTGCTAGGGCATTGGTCAGCCAGAAAGACATGACAAGAAACTCATAGTGACCGTATTTGGTCCTGAAAGCAGTCTTCGGGATATGTAGCTCCCGAATCTTCAACTGATGATAGACTGAACGTAAATCAATCTTGGAAAACACCCTGGCATCCTGTAACTGATCGAATAAGTCATCAATGCGAGGCAATGGATACATGTTCTTCACTGTAACCTTATTCAGCTGGCGATAATCCATACACATATGCATAGAACCATCCTTTTTCTTCACAAACAAGACTGTGTCACCCTAAGGTGACACACTGGGGAGAATGAATCCCTTATCAAGTAACTCCTGCAACTGCTCCTTCAACACAGGAGGAGCCATATGGTAAGGGGTAATGGATATGGGTTGAGTGCCTGGCAATAAATCAATGCCAAAAATCAATATCTCTGTCAGGCGGCATGCCTAGAAGATCAGCTGGAAACACATCTGGAAAATCCCTCACTACTAGAACTGACTCAATTATAGGGGTATTAATACTAACATCTCTCACATAATCTAAATACTCATCACACCCTTTCTCAACCATTCGATGGGCCTTATGAAATGAAATAACCCTGCAGGGAGTATACTCTAAGGTACCCTTCCACTCTAATTACAGTAAGCCTGGAATAGCCAGTGTCACGGTCTTAGCGTGGCAATCAATAATCGCATAATGGGGCGACAACCATCCATGCCCAAGATAACATCAAAATCTACCATGCTGAGTAAAAATAAATCGGCTATAGTCTCAAAACTACTAAGAGCATTCAAACACGATTGATTACACAGTCAAAATAAGAGAATCTCCCACAGGAGTAGATATTAAACAAGGGAACTCAAGGAATCCCGAGATACGCCCAAATGTGGAGAAAAATAAGAAGACACATATGAATACGTAGAGCATGTGTCAAATAATACCGACGCATCTCTATGACAAACTGGAACAATACCTGTAATGATAGAGTTGGAAGCAACTGCCTCCGAACGAGCCGGAAGAGCATAATACCTAGCCTAGCCTCCCCCTCTAGGGCGACCTCGACCTCCCCAACCTCCACCTCGAGTTGGTTGAGCAGGTGGGGCTGTAGTTGGTGCTGGAAGCATGGCCAGAGGACTTGGTGAAGCACGTGGTGGCTGAGAAGTATATGGATGTGCACCCCTCCTAAGTCTGGGGAAATCCCTCACCATATGGCGAGTGTCTCCACACTCAAAACAACCCGCCGAAGGACGTGGCTATTGTGACTGACTCGGGCCTGGCCTGTAGGAGTGTCCACTAATAGCACCTCGAGCAAGAGGCACAGTAGATACTAGCGGTGCATAATAAGGCTCCTGGAGCCTGGAAGGAACAGGAATACCACTGGCGTCTGGAAGAGCTGAATGAACAGGGCGACTCACATAACCCCTACCATGGCGAGCTGCTGGGGCACGAGCTCGAGAATAATAACTAGTCTCTCGTGACCTCTTGGTCTCTCTCTCCTCTCTATCCCGAGCAAGCATGCCATCCACTCTCCTGGCAATACTCATGACCTACTGATAAGAGATATCCATCTCCAACTCCCTGGCCATATTGGTCCTGATACTAGGGTGGAGTCCCTCAATAAAGCGACGAACCCTGTCTTGAACTATGGTAACCAAGGCCGGTGCATGCCGAGCCAACTCACTAAAACAGACTGCATACTCTGACACACTCATAGAACCCTAGCACAAATGCTCCAACTCCACGCGACATGCATCCCTAAGGCTTTGAGGATCATACTCTCTCAAAAACATATCCGAAAACTGAGTTCATGTGAGTAAGGCTGCCTCGTTCGGACTACACAGCTCATAAGCACGCCACCACTGATAGGTTGCTCCTCTAAGATGGAAAGCGATTATAGAAAACCCACTCGTCTCCGCTATGCCCATAGTACGGAGAATACGATGACACTCCTCCAGAAACCACTAAATATCATCTGAAGCCAATCCGCTGAAAGTAGGTGGGTGGTACTTCTTGTACCACTCAAGTCTGAGCTTCTCCACCTCAGAAGCGGCTATCCTGGTCTCATGTTGAACCAGAGCTACCGGCGGCATAGGAATAAACTATGATCCTAATCAACCTGGACCCTCTGCTCAGAAGTACGGGCTACAGGAGTCTGTGCCCCTCCCCTGGCCTGAGATGTGGCGGGATTTAGTGGGATCAATACAGCCTGAGCTAAGATTTTGAACATGCTCATGAACTGGGCTAGAGTCTCTTGGAGGGCTGGTGCATCAATAGGAACCTCCGGTGCCTACCCTCCAGTAGGAGTTGGTGGGGGCTCCTCTGTCGCAGCTGGAACGAGTCCTCTGTTGCAGCTGGCGCGAATCCTCTACCCCGGCCCCGGCCTCTAGCGGCTCTAGCAAGGGGCTCAGGTGCTTGATCATCAGATATCCCGGTACGGGTCCTCACCATCCATGAGAAAGAATAGAATAGAGAATTTTTAGAATTTGATGCCAATAATTCGCGCGACAAGGAAATCAAAGAAGTATGATTGTTCCTAAAAGTTCCATAGCCTCCCGAAGATAAGTACAGATGTCTCCGTACCGATCCGTGAGACTCTAATAAACAGACTTCTAACTCACGATACCTATGAACCTAGAGCTCTGATACCAACTTGTCACGACCCAAATTCTCCCTCCGTGAATTGTCGTGACGACACCTAGTCTATACGACTAGGTAAGCCTAAAACTTTGCGGAAAGGAAATCAAAGCATGAACATAAACAACTAATAGTAACAATAATCTAAATAAGCAATTGAATGCCGCTCGGCATATACAACTATCTACTTCCGAAATGTACAAACACCCCCAAGACCTAGAAGACAGTAAGTCACAACTATTAAGAAGTCATAAATGATCTACACATCATTTTCTATAGAAATATAGGAATAATGAACATATGGGGAATAGAGGGGAACTCCGAGGATCTGCGGGCGTGGGCAGATGACCTTGAAGTCTCTGACGGCAGCTTTTGCAACTAGGAACGAGGCTGGTGAGATGCACCTGAATCTACACACAAAAAACATGTGCAAGAAAGGGCGTGAGTGCCCCACAATGGTACCTAGTAAGTGTCAAGCCTAACCTCGGTTGAGTAGTGACGAGGTCAAGTCAGAGCCCTACTGGTATATATAATAATAAAGCAAGGTAAGAATGATATATCGTAGTAAAATAAAAACTGAAACTTAACAATGAAGAATGCATAAAAGGTAACAGTACAGTCACAACAATTCAACAGGGGATCTCCCGAGATACCGTCTCGTAGTCCCAAACGTAAAAATGCAGGGGGATCTCCCAGAATACCGTTCTGTAATCCCAAAGTAAAAATGTAGAACAGGGAGACCTCCCGGAATACTGTCCGTAGTCCCAAAGTAAATATGCAGAACTGGGGATCTCCCGGAATATCGTTTGTAGTCCCAAAGTAAATATGCAGAATAGGGGGATCTCCCGAAATACCATTCCGTAGTCCCAAAGTAAATATGCAGCCCAAACAATAGAATTCAATAATTACAATATAGAATCCTATAATTCGGCCTAAGAACAAGTTAAGAAGGAAATAGGTAAATTCACTAAACATGTTGCACGTAGTTCAGATAAACAGTTAAGGCAAGTAGGCATGTTATTCTAGTCTAACAGGGTCTACACATGCTGATAAGATTCAAATAAGAAGGAAGACAGGTTATTACTTAGTAGAAATTGGGTTTTTACAACAATTAGCCTGTGTACGTACTCTTCACCTCACGTACACGGCGCTCATATACCAAAGAGTACCAATCCTAAGGGGAGTTCCCCCACACAAGGTTAGGCAAACCACTTACCTCGAACCAAACTCAAATCAATCTGAAACAACGCTCTTTCTACGAAAATCCAACTCTAAATGGCCCAAATCTAGCCAAAATTAATTACGTAACATAAATACAACTACAAGGAATTAATCTAGCTACTGAAATCAAAGCTAAAGTAAGAAATTGGAAATTCGCCCCAAAAACTTCCCCGGGCCCATGTATCGGAATCGGGTAAGAGTCACAAATTATAAACACATCACTCACGAGTCTAACCATACCAAATTTACCCAAATCCGATATCAAAATCTCGATCAAAACCCCAAAATTCGGCCTAAGGACTCTTCTCAATTTTCCACCCCAAATAACTAATTTAATGATGAAATTAAGGACATAATCATGGGAATTAACCAAAACTAGGCTAGAATCACTTACCCCAAACAACCACGCAAGAATATCCCCAAAAATCTCCTTCTACCGAGCTCCTAACTCAACTTTTTGATATGAAGTCAAAACCCTCGATTTGAACTTTTAAATCTGCCTAAGTGCTCCCTTCTACGCGAACGCGGAATACCCCTCGCGTTCGTGAAGAGAAAATTTACTCTTGCCCAAAAATTCTACATCGCGAACGCGAAGGCCTCATG
Source organism: Nicotiana paniculata (assembly GCA_005239505.1). NCBI lineage: Eukaryota > Viridiplantae > Streptophyta > Magnoliopsida > Solanales > Solanaceae > Nicotiana > Nicotiana paniculata. The sequence goes on along the minus strand of ML343864.1, from coordinate 64,573 downwards.
ACTCAACCCTATGCGAACGCGGGACCATCATCGTGAACGCGTAGGCATAAGATCCTAGGGACCCAGCGACCAATCCCTTCTACGCGAACGCGGGACACTTTTTGCAAATGCGTAGGCGTATAATCACAGAGCTTCGCGAACACGAGACTGACATCGTGAATGCAAAGCATAAAATTTCTACCTATCTCAGATCCTCTTCGCGATCGTGGAACACCCCTCGCATACGCGTAGAAGGAAACCAGCAACTGAAGAACACCAGAATCTCCTAACTCCCAAAGTCCAAAGATGACCGGTTGAGCATCCAAAAAACACTCGAAGCCCTCGATAACTCAATCAAACATACCAACAAGTTATATAAATCCATGTGAACTTAGTCGAATCTTCGAACCACTCAAAACAACATCACAACACCAATTTACACCCGGATCTAAGCCTAAGGAACTTCTAAACTTCTTAATTCCACAAATGACGTTAAAACCTACCAAACCGTATTTGATTGACCTAAAATCTTATACAAAAGTCAAAAATGACACCAAGAACCTATTCCAACTTCCGAAAATCCAATCCGACCCCGATATCAAAGATTCCATAGCCGGCCAAAATCGTCAAAATTTCAACTTTCGCCAATTCAAGCCTAATTTTACTACGGACCTCCAAATCACATTCCGGGCGCGCTCCTAAGTAAAAAATCACCTAACGGAGCTAAAGGAACCATCCAAAATTTAATCTAAGGCTGTTTACACACAAGTCGACATCCAGTCGGCTTTTCCAACTTAAGCCTCCAAATAAGAGACTAAGTGTCTCAATTCACTCTGAAAGCACTCCAGACCCGAACCAACGAACACGGTAAAACATAATACAACTGCAAATCACAAAAGAAGCAGAAATGGGGGAAACGGGGCTATAACTCACAAAACGATCGGTCGAGTCGTTACATATACATAGTTGAATTTATTATGTTATTTATGTTTGTATAATGTTAAGCTATTATTTTTAAGAATTTTAATGCATAAATAATATTTTATTATTTATTGTCATTTTCACAAATTATATTTAATGAATTTCGTGTGTTAAATTATAGCCCAATTTTGAGCTAATTTTCGGACAATTTCAACGGCCGAAACGCCCAAAAACCCTCGGCCCGATGTTTAAGCCCAAACCACACGACCCCTTTTTTAAATCTGGTCGCAACTCGAATTAACCCGCCCCGCTCCTCTTCGATCTTGTCCGTTAATCTTAAATGATCAATGTCCCATAATAAACTTGTGCCTTCTCCTTCATAACCCCTCGCCCTAACCCTAGAGATCATTTCCCTGTTCACCCCCCTCTATACTCTCTCGAACCTTCTCCTCTCTTCTGCAAACCCTAGCAACAGCCGCCTGATTTCTCTCTGATTCTGACCTAGGAATGGAATGAATCAACAATCTACTTACCTTATTATCATTCACCCATTACTGGTCATCTAGTTATGGTATTACTTAGTTACTTCCCAAACTTTAGAATTTACCACTTCCAAGATCGGACTGAGATGACTCGAATCTTTGGGATTTGGATGGTACTCCATCCATATACGCTCAACAAGGAACAATTTTTGCCTTTGGTTCAATTTTCAGACGGTTGGACCCAACTAGGGTTTGTGACTTTTCATCTCTTCTACCGATTCTGATTTGCATGAGATATTTTCTTGCCTTATTTATGTTTAGTTGATTGTTTCCATGTTTGTTCAAATCAATCACTATATAAACCATCGCCGTCGTTTACCCTCTAATATTTTTAACTATTGCTACTACTTTTCACTCTCACTCGCTCTATACTATTATGAAACATATGCTCTTGGCCAGTTGAAAGACAGGACCACCAAAATATTCTCTATCTACCTCCCCAGTGTGAGCACTGCCCGAGGCTCGTTTGAAGCACTTATGAACTCTGACGTACTAGAGTTTGGAATTCCTGATGTTGTTCTTACTTTGCTCCTGAAACTTGGTGATTCTTCTCTATTTGTTGTTAAATCTGCAAATTGATAAGTGTTCAAAGCCTCGTAATTATGTTTCTACCCTACTTCTATTCATGCTTCTGAACATCTCTGTTATGTGGGACTTTTAAAGCCAATATGATACTGTGTTGACCTTTGCTTTGATTTCCATCTGCAATCCTTCATCTGAACTCATATAAGCTTGCATATGTTCAATCAATATAGTCAATTTTGATCAATTTTAGGTCGTTATGCTTGTTCGAAGATGTTATGTTTATGTATGCGTACTTTCTTATATTGACTGTTTAATATTGTACCCTTTTTAATGACTCCCTTTGAATAGTTTCATTGAAACTCCTAGGGAATTCCTGCCTACTCAGAATTTCCTTCAATAAGTCTCTTGTTGTTGAACGTTTTATGTGTAGTCTATTGTAGCTTGCAAATTGATTATCCCATGCTACAACATTGTCTTAATGCTTAGGCAAACATGTTTCTCTGTTGTTTGAGAACTTTAGTGTTATGCTTTGACTTGTTCAATCCTACATTCTCTAGTATTGCCTAAGACTTCTAGTTGAATCTCAATGTATTTAGCTTCTTTTGTTACACATGGTCAATTGGTATAAGCCCTGAAATATGCATGTCCTATTAACCTTAAATTTGTATGTAAGTTATTTGGATTTTGAATCTTTGTGTTATAATCAGCATGTTAAGTTATTTTGTCAATTGTTATAGACAATGCTCACTAGTCTGTTTGTTATACTGATTAGGCTCTCATTATAGAAACCTGCATGTGAAAAATTGCTTTTCTCTTGACTATAACCCCACCAAACTTCTACGATTAGAAGTTACTAGGTCTAAAAGTTCCTTTTGATTAATTTTTTATCATGCCTTACACTCAATTTGATTTTATGGAAAACTTGGCATGTGTGTATTCACTATAATAACTTTATAGACATGATTCTTAAGTCCTTCTAATGTGTGACTGTGTTCAGCATGCTACACCCTTTCCTTTGTCTAATAATTACTCACTCACGAACTTATGTTGTTTTCTGTGTCAAACTTGCCACATTGAAACTGAGTCATGTTGATCCTCCCAATTGTTGTGAATGTGGTATTCTTGTTAATAGACTCAGAACTATTAATTGGTTTCCATGTGTGTTTTGTTAACTTATGTGGTTGAGTGATTAATCTGCAATTGGTGGGTAAATGGGTCCTCCATCTGGTCCTGATATGAGCTCATGTGTGGCCGGGGGATGTGCAATGGATATATCTCCTGTTTGAGGTGTGTTTTGATCTGGGTTCGCTATTCGTGTATAAGTGAGCCTATTAAAGGCCCAGGCAGTACTGGGGTCTGCAATACTTTTTAAACAAAATAGTTGGGGAGTTAGTGAAATGGGGGATTGGATCTACTTTATTTTTCGTATGAATGGGCAGAGGACATGCCTATAAGATCTACATGCTTTGGTTGCTACTTTGTTCAACATGATTTATTTCTACACATTAATATAAATGATACCTATAGGAATCAACACTTCACTTACTCAACCTATCTAATGCCTGCACATTATCATAATATGTTTCCGAGAGTGTAAGTGCTTTACTTGTTCCCATGTCTACTTCTATGCGCTATTAGATAGTATCCTATAGGATTGTATTAATATATTCCTTTTCTAATACTCATCTAGATACAATGTCTATAGTGCTTTAAATTATTGATTATTGACTGCTTCTGTTATTTTATTACACTGCCTGCCATGATTACATGCTTGTATGAATAAGCATGATAACTTTGCGTTCAAATACCTACTATTATAGAACCTGCCTATAAGATATTGCGACTCGCTCATAAAGAATGCCCGTAAGATCAAACACGGGTAATTATGATAATTCAAATTGATAAACTGTCCCGTTGTGCAAAGTAGTTAGAGATCGTGCCTATAGGCTTTATAACTTGCAATCTATAATTTCAATAACATTGACGACGACATTGCTCATGATATCTTTTAAATTGTAGCGTTCATTTCGGCCGGGACCCATAGTTGTAGACCTCAAAGAGTGCCTAACACCTTTTCTGCAATGTAATTTGAGCCCTTAACCGATCTTTGGTACCACATACTAGTTTAAATAGAGTTATTTGAAAATACGTGCCCTAACGCACCTCAAAATCGTTAGTTGGCGACTCTTCCTTTTTAACGCCCATTTAAAAGAGTTGTCACATGTCGAAGTCCACTTTCACGAGAAAACGGGGCGCGTCACGCCCTACTCAAGTCTTTATAATCTACGCACATTTGAAACTTGTTGTTATTTTTCGGAACTAAAACTACATGAGCTAACCATTCAGGATACTTTACCTCCCGGATCGAATCGATATCAAGTAATCAAGTTACCTTTTCTTTAACAAATTTGTTTCTAACTTCGGCAATCGGGCATTTCTTTTGCCTTACTGCATGGACGCTTGGGTCCAGGACTGCTTATGCACGACCACCTCTAGTTGAATACCTATCATATCTGAATGCGACCATGCCAAACAATCAACATTAGTTATAAGGAAATTAATAACTCCTGACATTAGCTCCGGATTGAGTCTTGTTCCCAAGTGAAAGTTTCTCTCCAACAACTCCTCAGAAAAAGCCACTTTTTCGAGTTCTTCTACAGTGGACTTGGTCATGCTTGTCTCTTTCGGTACCTGAAAGTACCTCGGTACTTGGTGGGATTCCGTTGACTCCTCGGCTTTATCATCTTCACTCGGCTTGAGAGTATGCATCGGTTCTTGTAATTACTATTCTGAACACCCAATTTTTGCCCCGCATGGAAATTACTCCTAAAAATAATCCAAAAGTAACTTTTACTAATTTTAGGAGTTTTTCTTTATTTATTTGCATTTCATGCATGTTTAATATTTTAAAATTATAGAAAAATCATAAAAAAATTGTCACATTTTTCATTGCATGTCCTCTTAGGTTTAATTTGAATTTTAGAATTTAATTACTCTTAATTGATAGATTAATATATAAAAATTACAAAAAATATTCATTAGCATTAATCAATTAGTTAATTAATTAGTTAAAGTGCTAATTAGTCTTTCTGCAAAATAAATTCAATTAGTAGTAGGGTGGCTGTTTTTGAAAGAACAATTTGGCCTTTATTTCAACTTGACCCAATTTTAGGGCCCAAAATCCCAAGCCCAAAAAAATCCCCCTCTTTAAAAACCCCACTTCCCTAAAATTATACCTAGACCTAATTTTGGAAAAGACCCCCTCCCCAAAAATCGGACCTAAGGCCAAAAGAAGATAGGCGTTGTTCTAGCCCCTCCAAGCATGTCTTCTTCTTCTTCATCGCTGACTGCCCCACCTCTTGAACAAAAAGAAAACGGACGATGCACCCCCTGTTCACTCATCCTCCTCGCACCTTATCTCCCATAAAAACCACCAAAGAGCTAAGAAAAATCCAACAAAAAGGAGAAACTAAACCGGCTCAAAAACCTGTCCAAAGAAGTTCCAAATTCTGCTAAAAACGGCTCTGAAAATAAGCGCCAAAACAGCCATGAAACCCGATTGACCAACCTCCATTAATAGCCACTTCTTCTTCTTCTTGGATAAACACAACACACATCAGCAACAGCCCAACCTAACACCCTCTAAAACTCGCCGGAAACACCATAGCCGTCGGACGTCCCTGTTTTCACGCCAAGACAGCAGCCAACTCTGTAACGAAAATGTTGTCGAACCATACCTTTGTTCACCATTAAAACCCGCCCCATAACCTCTCGCACAAACAAACTCAGAGGTCTTTCGAAACGGTAAGCTTTTTCCGTCGAGGTTGTCGTCGAGAAGCTCTTGATTGAGGTTGTCGTTCGAGTTTCCGGTCGAGCTTGGATCCCTGCTCATGTTCGTTTGGAGTTACTGAAATTGAAGAGAAATCTACTTGAGTTCTATCTCTCTTTTTTACAGTATTGGCTTAAATTCATGGTTGCAGTAACTTTGTGAATTTATTTTGCTAAGTTTTTTTTGCTCGAGGAAAAAGGGATGTCAGTACGAATAATGTACCGAGTATGTAAGGCACATAAATAAGTACATAAGAGAGATGGAAGAAATATAGAGTATATGACTCAACATGTAAGCCTGAATAGCTTTGTAAATCATAAATTACTTTTAGCATCATGCATATCCATATGAATATCCTGTCGTGCATAGGTACATGTTTCATAACATCATCAGCCTCTGAGGGCATCCCATCATATCATATCGGCCACTGTGGGAAAAATCATCATCGTATACCAGCTGATCAGGTGGTGGTGCGTATATAAAGTCATAACCTTTCCCATATCCCATATACATATATACACATACATATATACGCGTATATAATGCCTTTTGAATATACATACATATATACGCGTATATAACATCGTTTGAACCATATTTTAGCCATTGTGGGCAACATCATCATCATATACCAGTTGATCATGTGGTGGTGCGTATATAATGCCGTAAACCTTTTCCCATATCCCATATACATATATTTACATATATATGCGCATATAACGCCATCTGGTCATGGGTCAATGCACATGTATGAAATGCATGCAAAGTACGTAATAATCTCAATATTCCTTCCGGATAAACTTTTCCAACTGCGTATTATTCTGAGACCCATGAACAGAAAATAATAATAATTCTCATGGGAATCAAGAATATAGACACCCCTACTATTTCTATGAATAGATTAATTTATAGAAACTCTGTATTTGCTCATTTCTTCAGTATAATTTAGACCATGCCAAAAGAAAGAAGGGATAGCCTTAACATACCTGAACCAATTCTCTTGACAATCCCTTTAACACCCGTCGATTGCTAAAACACATAACGGCGGACCGTTATAGGAAAATAATTCGTATTATATTCTTGGAAAAGATTGCACCGTACTCCTTTAGAATCGAAATCTCACGTTGCAATAACATTAGGTAGATTTCATACGAAATGTTTGAACAAATATCGTTGCTATTGCCGAAGCTTTCTCGGGATGTAACAAGAATTATTTATCAATGGTGAGTGGTCCCTTTTCTCATCATGTAATTGTTTCCCTTTGCCTTTAGCCCTTTGTGGTTGTTATGCACTTTTTCTTGCTTTGGGATTCCCTCCTCCATCTTATGATTGTTGACTAGTTAATTTCCCAGGGTCTAATGTCATGACTGCTATGTATATATATTTCTCACCATTTCATTCTCGTAACGTTTAGGCCTTTAGCTAAGTGGCCACCACTTAAGGGATGACTTAGCCACAAAGAGTTCCATAAATTTGCCACTTAGCCTCATACTTGCCTAGTCAATATAAAACCCCTACATTGCTCACACGTTAATCCTTAGCTATTCCCAATCAATTCGCCAACTTCTTCATTAATTTCTAATCTCCCACTATAATCAATAATTACCCTATTATCCACATAATTAAGAATTATTTCAAATTACTTAAAATACAACTCACTTTTAACACACTTTGTACATCTTGCTATCATGGCCATGTGGTATCTTGTATGGTACTACATCATAAATATCGGGTATTTTAGATCGGGCCATATTTATCCAAAATGTCAAACTTCGATGAAATTCATTTTCTTCGATTCACTTACCCTCTCGCCTTCACTAATTAACTTATCACTTGTTTGAATTAGTGTAATACTTATAATCCCAAAATAAATCTCATTCCCGAACTTATATCAACTTACTTATGTTGTAGTTCCAAGTATAAAAAAAATAGGGTGTAACAAAAACTAAAATAAATCCCAAATCCGAATAACGTCACCTTAATTGGAAAAACTCCCTTATTACCCTCACCAGTGAAAAAAGAGGTGTGACAGCTCTGGCGACTCTGCTGGGGATCGAACCTAGAATCTCTGGTTCAGTGTTCAAGAATTCGAGCTTAGAATAATATTATATTTGGCTTTCATTATTATCTGATTTTTACATGGGTTGAACCTAATGTGCTAAATGTCGCTTTTTACCGCTTTGATATTATCTGAACTGTATATAAATTCTTACGAAACCCTCTTCTCCCTGAGTCTTCTAAACCATCTGGGAAGTGTGCACTTCGTGTGACTTCTTTTCTGTTAGAGTCGTATCCAAATTTTTGAACGAGGTTCGGACAAGTTGCAAAGCCGGTGAAGCTTCCGTATTCCTGGTACGCTGCCCCCCTCTCGGCTCGAGCTGTCCGCGCGGGTAAGCCTGGTCTAGAACAAAACCCCAGGATTAAAACTTAGAATGACATAACCTCATGTCGGATCCCTAGTAGGTGCGTTTGTTTGCATCACACGCATTTTACTTAGGGGACTCAGCACAGGGGTTGGGTCCGTCTAGGACAGGTGTACCCAATTAAAAAGATCATCCTAATGCATCTTACGTGCTACTTGTGTATCTATTTGTTTACGCTTGCATCTTTCACTAGCTTTTGAAATAGGGAAAGAAAAAAAAATAAAAGAAAATGGAAAAATAAAAAAAAAACACAAGAGTGAGAGGTAGGTAATTGAAAAATGCTGAAACTCTCCCGAAAAAAAAAAGAGAAAGAAAATAAGTGAATGTTTTTAAAAGTAATATTTTCCCGGTTCCGTCAAAACTGGCAGAACTACGCGGGTCTGATTCTCACCGGATGTGAGATACGTAGGCAAACCTCATCGGTTCCGGCCCGCAATTTTTAAAAATACAAAAATATTTTCCTTTACTTTCTTCTGTATAAAAGTCTTTCTTTAAGACCCCAATTTTCAAAAATCCAAAAGTATTTTTCTTTACTTCCTTCTGTAGATAAGTCTTTCTTTGAGACCCCAATTTTTAAAAATCCTAAAATATTTTCCTTTACTTTCTTCTGTATAAAAGTCTTTCTTTAAGACCCAAATTTTCAAAAATCCAAAAATAATTTCCTTTATTTCCATCTGTAGAAAAGTCTTTCTTCGAGACCCCAATTTTTAAAAATTCCAAAATATTTTGCTTTACTTCATACTTTAGAAAAGTCTCTCTTTGAGACACCATTTTTCAAAAATTCAAAAAAAATAATTCCTTTAATTCCTTTTTAGAAGTCTTTCTTTAGAAAATCCCAAATAAAAACATTTTCTTTCATCTTAATAAGTATTTCATTCAAAAAGAAAAACCAAATCAATATCCAAAAAAAATATTTTCTACCTTTTTTTTAGAAGTCTTTTTCCCAAAAATTCAAAAAACAAAAATCAAAAATTCAAAAAAAATATTTTCCTTCTTCTTTAGAAGTCTTTATTTAAAAATTCGAAAAAACAAAATAAAAAAAAAGATAAAATCAAAAATCTAAAAATATTTTCATTCTTCTTTCGAAAATCGAAAAGAAAATTCAAGCTTCAAAAACATTTTTTTTTTTTTTTAGAAAATTTCTTTTATAAATTCAAAATAAAAGTCCAAAAAATCCAAAAATATTTCTTTTCTTCTTTAGAAATTTTTCTTTCGAAATTCCAAAAAAAAATATATACATATTTTCTTTCTTCTTCGGAAGTCATTCTTTTCAAAAATTCTCAAAAAAAAAACAAAAAAACAAATCTAAATCCAAAAATATTTTCTTTCTTCTTTTTAAGTCTTTTTTTCGAAAAAAAATAAATACAAAAAGAAATTCAAAATCCAAAAAAAAAACAAAAAAGTTAGTTTATATCCTTTATTCCTGATCTTCCCGAACTATGCAAGATATGATTCAAGCGGCGTCATGATACGTAGGCAATCCCCGTAGGATTCGATCATAAACATAAGAAATTAAAAAGAGTGAGAGAAAAAGAAAGTGTAAAAAAAATAGAAAAAGAATGATAATAAGGACCGACTGAGTCCAATCTAACGTGTCTTTTGTTTTGAATTGTGAAGAAAGTTTGAGGTGGTCGGTTTGTGGTAAGCTGACAACACAAATCCAAGGGGAAAATGACAACTGACATCGAAGTTGTTACGAGCAGTCGTGAGACTCAGGGTCAGAGGGTTCAACAAGAGTCTACTGTGGTTGAGGAAAATAGAGTACTGAAACAGAAAATGACTGAAATGTGTCAAGCATGGGCCAATGGCCAAGGACCGCCCTTCTCTGTTCAGGGTTTCCCAGAGTTTACACCCATCTCAACTACTGCCATTCCGGTCTCATTGCCTGATCAATCCTATCCACCCGGGTTCAGTCCTTATCCTAACTACACGACTACAGCTGGTACTTTTGTTGCTTGCTCCCAAAGTGTGCCATTGACAACCAATCAGACAACCGTTGTTGTCACGCCTGTCTTCACTGTCCCACAACCAACAGTGGTACAGAGGAAAACTCATGAGTCACAATTTGCTACCCATCAAGAACAATATCACTCTCCTGAGTACCATTCGCACCTATTTGATCTTCCTGCAAATATTGAGAAGCCTGCCCGAAAGATGGCACAGGAAGAAATGACCCAAAGATTGAAAAGCTTAGAACAACAGTTGAAAAACATGCAAGGGTTGGCAGGTCAAAAGAGTATTTCCTTCAAGGATCTATGTATGTTCCCCAATGTTCATTTGTCGCTTGGTTTCAAGACTCCCAAATTTGAAAAGTATGATGGACGTGGAGACCCTGTAGCCCACCTAAAAAGGTATTACAATCAACTAAGAGGTGCGGGAGGAATGGAAGAATTACTGATGGCTTATTTTGGGGAAAGTCTTATTAGGGTAGCCTCTGAATGGTTTACTGATCAAGACACATCTCGTTGGTATGTCTGGGATGACATGGCCCAGGCCTTTTTCAAAAACTTATAGTACAACATCAATATCGCCCCAGACCGCAATTCCCTTTCAAACCTGAAGAAGAAACCAACTAAAAGTTCCAGGGAATATGCCATTAAATGGAGAGAGCAAGCAGCTAGAGTTAAGCCACCCATGGATGACCACGAGCTAATCATTGTCTTCCTTCAGGCGCAAGAGCCAGATTACTTTCAAAACGTGATGTCCGCGGTTGGCAAATCCTTCTCGAAAGCATTCAAAATGGGAGAAATGGTAGAGAATGGCCTTAAGAAAGGCAAAATTATAAGTCAATCAGCTCTCAAAGATGCAACTCAGGCCATCCAAATTGAATCTGGTAATTTGAGTGACATGAATCAGAAGGATTAAGAAATCATGATAACATCAGGGTCGAGAAGAGGTCCTAGGAAAACATCTCAAAGGTATGACCAGCCTCGTCTATTTTTCGATGATTCCCCTAAGCACTACTATCCACCTCAAAACCCCCAATACTCTCTTGCTCCACCTGAGTATGTTATCTAGCCACCAAGACACTCCGAAGGCGAGCACCAGCATCGCAAAGTCTCCGTCAGTCTCCACCAAATTTTCAAGTTCCCTATAACCCACATCCAAGCAAGGGGTATAGAGGGGAACAAAGGTTGAAAGATAATTTTACACCAATAGGAGAGTCTTATGCAAGCTTGTTTGAGAAATTAAAGCATTATGACATGATTGCACATGTTCCTCCAAATCATGTGGACCCATGTGCAAGAAGCCTTGACCCTTCTAAAAGGTGTGAATACCATTCCAATGCTAAGGGTCACGATGTTGAAAGCTGTCGGGATTTGAAAAGACAAATAGAAAGGATGATCCAGGAAAATCTGATTGTGATCACAGACACTGACACCCAGAATATCACGCAGAATCATTTACCTACACATGATGATGCACGCTTTGTGGGGATGATGAATGGTGACATGGAGTATGAGAATCCTCTCGAGAACTTACCGACTGAAATTGGAGAAGGCCATGTTGATGCTGATGAGCAAATTTTTGGCTAAATGTCAAGCTTAGCAATTGAAAAGCCATTCCCTCCTCACTAGGAAGGAATCTTGGTAGCTAGTTTTGATGTTTTTTTCTATTATCTGGGTTATTCCAGGGTTGTGATCCAGATTTTATTTGTTTTATTGAGTCAAACCCTTCTATCCCTCTGTTCTGTTTGTGTCAGTATTGTTTGTCTGTTTTGTTGCTATTTTCATTATCCGGGTTACTCTAGGGTTGTAACTCGTATTTTAGGTTGTTTGTCTTGTTGTTAAGCCCTTCCATCCTTTACTCAATGAAATACGATTTGTCCTTTTGTATCATTCCATGCTTAGTTCCTTTCTCGCTAGTTTTGACATGCATGCGGAAATTTTGGCCAGATCTTAAAAAACTGATTTAGTCTTGAATGAGATAAGTGAGAAAAAGACACTTTTGAGGATGAATGAATAATTAAGATACTTTGGAACTAAGGTCGAGTAAATTTCACCTTTAAATCATTGTGAAGATCGGGCTTGAGGATGTTTAATCAATTGAAGCTTGGTCGAAAGTTTGGCATTAATGGATGAAAAGTGTCTTTCAACCACGACACACCAAGAAGTAGTCATGTTCATCAACTCTATGATCGCAAAAAGATAATATGTTTTGGCGTTCTCGAGGCTGGGAGGCCCTTTTTCTTCTATCTAAACACATTATACCCTTCTCGACCCCTTTTGAGCTGGTGTCATTTTTCTTTGACCACCCTCTTTTGGAATCAAGTTTAGAGTCAAAATTCAAAAAAAAATGAAAACAAAAATGAAAAAAAAAATCCATGCCCCAAGAGTACAAACTGGGGCAGCTCTTAGAAAGTTCAAATGAAAAAAAGAGAGAAGGAAAGAACAGTCAAAGTCCATGCCCTCAAAAAATAAAAGTTGGGGAAATTTGTTTGAAGAAAAGAGAAAAGAGAAAAAGAATAGTCTGAGATCTATGCCCTAAAAAAAATTTTAAAAAAAGTGGGGCAGTTTGTGTTGAAAAAAAAAAGTAGAAAGAAAGAAAAACATGAGAAAAAGAAAGATAAAAAAATATAGTTAGGTCAGCTTGTTTGAACTACGTTAGACCTGATTCCTTAAAGAAAGAGGATACGTAGGCAGCCTTACATGGTTCGGTCCAACCAAATAAGAATACTAAAAAAAAATCCAAAAAAAAATCCCCAGTATCTAAAACTGTGGCAAAGATTTTATTCCACTTTTGAAAGAGTCGATTCCAAGAGTTGTTAGTCTATTACCCCTCATTTTGATTCTGCTTTAAGCATTCATGCCGACCCTCAACCCTATCCAAAAATCTTCCAAATAAAGATCTCCTGATATGCCTTCAAGAATGCCAAGAGAAGCATGCAATGAGCAGCGGTTGTCACGCGACATTGAACACTGTCAAATGCTCACCCAAGAACGCATGGAATGAGCAACAGTTGTCACACGATATAGAACATTGTCAAGTTGCTCACAAAAGAAAAAAGAAAAATAAAAATAAAAAAAATGAGAGAGTATTACTAGTGAAAACCCTCACGGGCACTGTAAGGTGATGGTAAGCAGAGATGAATAAATGAGAGAAACTTGCTGGTGAAAACCCTTCGGGGCACCACTAGTCGAAAGTGAGTCGTGAAGCTGATGCGAAGAATTGGCATAAACAAGCATGCCTTCAAAGGTCATAAGAATGGTAAAAGGAAAGGTTAGATCAGTTAGATAGATCGGCCGTTAAGTCCAAAATGCATGTCATGATCATTAAGGCTAGTTACACAAAATTATAAATAAATAAAAGAAAAACAAACTCTCTTTCTTTTGTCCTTCCGATAGGGGCATTGCTTGTTAATACTTGCTTCTTTGAATCATTGTGTCCTTCACTCTGAGTCAGTCCTTGTCAAAACAAGCAAGAAAAGATTTCAAAATCTGCTATCAGCTTTTCAGTTGCACAAAAGTGAATTTGGCTAGCAATTCAATGTTACAGTCAATATGCATTGAGGATTCATGCAGAGGCTTTCCCCCAAAAGACCCTTGTCAGCCTACTTGGCGCAAGCAAAGATAAATGTTGATTCCCTCTGACAGTCAAATTGCTCCAAAAGGCAAGAAGCCATTCAAGATATTAGAAAAGGTCGCCTAAGCAAAGATGTCATGTTGGGATAAGTCTGACAGAGCCACAAATAAAAATGGTACTGGGTAGAAACAATCAGGTTTGATGCAGAGCAAACAAGTCTCTTGAAACTACTCAGGCTGATTGAGCAAAATCCAATCTGCCCAGGACTCAAGGCCACAAACCGACCACCACTTCTTAAAACTGACAAAATTTTCTTTGTTTGAAACAGGAACAAAGCAGTGCAACAAAAGTGGTTCAAAGAGAGAAAGAATAGCAGAGCCGACAAAAGGTAAGTTTCTCAAATCTTTGCCTTTATCTGTCTTGCTAGTGTGCATAAAATGTTGCCATTTCTCTTCACATTTTTCCTCCTAGGATAAAAAGTTCTAGTCTGATGGATTTTCCTCCCAATAAAAATCTTAATCTAATGAATCTTTCTCCTAAGATAGAAGACTTAGTCTGATGAATTTTCTCCTAGGATAGAAATCTTAGTCTGATGAATCTTTCTCCTAAGATACACAAAAAAAAGACCTAGTCTGATGAATTTTCTCCTAGGATAGAAATCTTAGTCTGATGAATCTTTCTCCTAAGATAAAAAAAACCTAGTCTGATGAACTTTGTCCTAGGACAAAAATCTTAGGCTGATGAATCTTTCTCCTAAGATACACAAAAAAAAGACCTAGTCTGATGAATTTTCTCCTAGGATCAAAATCTTAGTCCGATGAATCTTTCCCCTAAGATAGAAGACCTAGTCTGATGAATTTTCTCCTAGGATCAAAATCTTAGTCCGATGAATCTTTCCCCTAAGATAGAAGACCTAGTCTGATGAACTTTCTCCTAGGACAGAAATCTTATTCTGATGAATCTTTCTCCTAAGATACCCAAAAAAAAGACCTAGTCTGATGAATTTTCTCCTAGGATAAAAATCTTAGTCTGATGAATCTTTCTCCTAAGATACCCAAAAAAAAGACCTAGTCTGATGAATTTTCTCCTAGGATCGAAATCATAGTTTGATCAATCTTTCTCCCAAGATAGAAAACCTAGTCTGATGAACTTTCTCCTAGGATATAAATCTTAGTCTGATGAATCTTTCTCCTAAGATACCCAAAAAAAAGACCTAGTCTGATGAATTTTCTCCTAGGATCGAAATCTTAGTCTGATGAATCTTTCTCTTAAGATAGATGACCTAGTCTGATGAACTTTCTCCTAGGATAAAAATCTTAGTCTGATGAATCTTTCTCCTAAGATAACAAAAAAAAAGAGACATAGTCTGATGAACTTTCTCCTAGGATAAAAATCTTAGTCTGATGAATCTTTCTCCTAAGATAACAAAAAAAAAGAGACATAGTCTGATGAACTTTCTCCTAGGATCAAAATCTTAGTTTGATAATTATTTCTCCTAAGATAATAAAAAATCACCTAGTTTGATGAATCTTTCTCCTAGGATAAAAATCTTAGTCTGATGAATCTTTCTCCTAAGATAAAAAACCTAGTCTGATGAATCTTTCACCTAGGATTCAGTAGTCTCATTTTCCAACATAGGGTCTCCATTCCCTAGTTGATTTTATTTCTAGACATAGGGTCTCCACTCCCTAGTCGCTTTTCCAACCTAGGATATTTCATTCCTTAGTTGATGCCAACATAGGGTCTCCATTCCCTAGTTGATTTTATTTCTAGACATAGGGTCTCCACTCCCTAGTTGATTTTATACATAGGGTCTCCACTCCCTATTCGTTTTTCCAACATAGGGTCTTCATTCCCTAATTGATTTTATTTTTAGACATAGGGTCTCCACTCCATAGTCGCTTTTCCAGCATAGGGTCTCCAATCCCTAGTTGATTTTACTTTAGACATAGGGTCTCCACTCCCTAGTCTTCTTTCTATCATAGGTCTCCATTCCCTAGTTTGATGCCGGCATAACCTGGTGATCTCTTCCTGACAACAGCATAAGCTGTTGATCATTCCCTGACACTGGAATAACCCAGTGATCTCTTTTCCCCAAGCAACGGCATAACCTGTTGACCTTTCCAGGCACCGGCATAACCTGGTGGTCTTTTCTGACAACAGCATAACCTGTTGATCATTTCCTGACATTGGTATAACCCAGTGATCTCCTTTTCCCGGCAACAGCATAACCTGTTGACCTTTTCCCAGACAGCGGCATAACCTGGTGATCTCTTTCTTGACAACGGCATAACCCGTTGATCCTTCCCCAGACATCGGCATAACCTGGTGATCTCTTTCTTGACAACGGCATAACCCGTTGATCCTTCCCCAGACATCGGCATAACCTGGTGATCTTTTTCTTGACGACAACATAACCTGTAAATTTTCTTTCCAACATAGGGTCGCCACTCCCTAGTTGATTTTACCTTTAGGCATAGGGTATCCACTCCCTAGTCTACAGTAACTCCGGGTGCACCATTCCCGGCTTTTCATTTCTTTCAATAATAAAGTAGCATAGATTTTATTACAATAACTCACAAAATTTTCCTAGTGAAAACTGGGGCATAAAATTTTGTTCGTTTGTTTTGATTTTGCGTAGATTACAATTTAGAACAATGGATTCGAGACGACCAAAAGAAGACGTCTCAATTCAGAATAAAGGAAAAGAAGAAAAGAAAAGAGTTGAACCCCAAAGTACAAAATCGGAAAAGATGTGGACTGCTAGAGACAGATTGAAGTCACAAGCTATGCATGTCCATTCCTGATCTAAAAAAAGCTGTAGAAGAATGAACTAGCACCTGCAGCAAACAAGCATCAAGATTCAGATCAGAGTCCGCATGAAGAACCAACCAAGACTCAAGACCAAGCTTCAGAAGACTCATAGATAGGAATCTTGTAACTCGTGGCTGATAGGCTTAGTTAGTCTTTTCTTTTTTATTTTGATGTAATAATGGGACCGCGGACTGGAGCCTCGGACGGAACCTCGCTCGATTCTCGAACTCATCACTCCATCACTCCAAAACTTCCAGAACTACACCGACCTGATTCCTTTATAGCCAAGGATATGTAGGCAACCTCTGAAGCAAGGTTCGGTCAAACTTTTTCAAAATGCTTCCAAATGGAGTACCAAACGGGAAAAAATTTCTCATTGTTTCTCACTTTATCTTTGCCCGAAAACTCTTCATGTTCTCGAGCAAAGAGGGCAACTGTGAACACCCAATTTTTGCCCCGCATGGAAATTACTCCTAAAAATAATCCAAAAGTAATTTTTACGAATTTTAGGAGTTTTTATTTCTTTAGTTGCATTTAATGCCTATTTAATATCTTAAAATTATAGAAAAATCATAAAAAATTATCACATTTTTCATTGCATGTCATCTTAGGAATAATTTGAATTTTAGAATTTAATTACTCTTAATTGATAGATTAATATATAAAAATCACAAAATTAGCATTAATCAATTAGTTAATTAATTAGTTAAAGTGCTAATTAGTCTTTCTGCAAAATAAATTCAATTAGTAGTAGGGTGGTCGTTTTTGAAAGAATAATTTGGCCTTTATCTCAAATTGACCAAATTTTAGGTCCTAAAATCCCAGGCCCAAACAAATCCCCCTCTTTAAGAACCCCAATTCCCTAAAATTAGGCCTAGACCTAAATTTGGAAATGACCCCCTCCCAAAAAATCGGACCTAAGGCCAAAAGAAGAGAGGCGTCGTTCCAGCCCCTCCAAGTCTGTCTTCTTCTTCTTCATCGCCGACCGCCACACCTCTTGAACAAAAAAAAATGGTCGCTGCACTCCCCTGTTCACTCATCTTCCTCACACCTTAGCTCCCATAAAGAACACCAAAAATCTAAGCAAAATCCAACAAAAAGGAGAAACTAAACCAGCTCAAAAACCTGTCCAAAGAAGTTCCAAATTCCGCTAAAAACGGCTCTGAAAATCAGCGCCAAAACAGCTATGAAACCCGCTTGACCAACCTCCATTAACAGCCACTTCTTCTTCTACCTGGATAAACACAACACACAGCAGCAACAGCCTAACCTAACACTCTCTAAAACTCGTCGGAAACACCATAGCCGCCGGACGTCCCTGTTTTCATGCCAAGACAGCAGCCAATTCTGTAACGAAAATGTTGTCGAACCATACCTTTTTTCACCCTTAAAACCCGCCCCAGAAGCTCTCGCACAAACAAACTCAGAGGTTTTTCGAAATGGTAAGCTTTTTTGTTGTCGTTCGAGTTTCCGGTCGAGGTTGGATCCATGTTCATGTTCGTTTGGAGTTACTGAAATTGAAGAGAAATCTACTTGAGGTCTATCTTTCTTTTTTACTGTATTCGCTTAAATTCATGGTTACATTAACTTTGTGAATTTATTTTGCTAAGTTTTTTTTGCTCGAATGCTGATTTAATGATGTAATGCCTGAATCTCATTTTTCTATAGATTTTGTTTGTTTGAAAGCTGGTTGTAATTTGCATTTTCGCTTAATATTAATCTTGAGGAAATTACTTGTGCGACCTTAATGTGAATTACTTGTGTTAGATTCAAATATTCATAGTTGAACTTGTCTTATATAGTGTTTAAGCTATATTTTATGTTTGACTGAATTGAAATTCAAGAACTGCAAATTAGACCACAGAAAGAGGAAAACTGAAAATTCACGAGTATTAGATCGATTACAACGACTTGCAATGGTAATATGGACTAGAAATATTAATAATTCGGGATATTGTGTTAATTGTTTGATGTGAAAATAAGGCTAATTTCCAGAAAGAGTTGCATTTAGAATGAGTACTAGTAATAAGCCTTCAGTATATGGTAATTTCAATAATAGTTACACCTCATATATAGCCATTAATAAGTTGTCTCAACATAGATGAATTGACTCAAAATCTCTTTCTTTCCTTCACGGGACCCTTTGGAATCTTGTTAAGAACTTTGGTATCAAATTTCTTGTACAATTTTTTTTCATATAAATAACTTGAACATTCGTATAGTGCTTTTAGGTTCACTTTTAGTTTATCATCGTGATTATGGGTATGGCTCCCATGGCATAGTCATGATACGTAATCTCCATTCAGGTGAGCATTTCATGTGACCCGACCATAAGTTCGAAGATTAAAATAAATATGTCACGAATCGTGGATGCATTTCATGTGACACGGTTCGCAACATGTACCAAAACCACAAGTGTACGACATCGTGACTTGTTTCAAAATAATTCCATAAATACCAAAAACGATTTATACCCCGTAAAGCTAAAAATACCTCTTTTAGATAAAAATTCCAAAACTTAGAGAATAATTGAGTATTGCCTCAAATGGGAATTTTTAACCATCATGACCATAGTCATGACTATATAACCTACACTAGGGTGTGAAAACTCATGCCCCCGACTTTAACTCCAAACAATAAAATCACATGTTGTAATCGCGGGTGCATTTCATGTGGCGCGATTACGATGCGTCCAAAAACAACAATTGCACGCCATCGTAACTTGTTTTTCAAGATAAATCCATAAATATTAAAAGCGTCTTAAAATTAAAAAGAATAAAATGCACAATAGGTTTAAAACATCTAATAAATCAGACAATTGGGACAATTATTAATAGTTAAGCGACTGTGCTAGAAGCACGGAATTCGGGAGTGCCTAACACCTTCTACCGGGTTAACAGAATTCCTTACTCGGATTTCTCGTTCGCAGACATTTTTAAAACAGGTTCAAAAATTTCCTCGGTTTGGGATTTCGATAAATAAATGGTGTCCCGGAACATCGTCAAAAATCCGGGTGGTGACTCTGAAAACTAAAATAAATTCCAAATCCGAATAATGTCACTTTAATTGGAAAAACTCTCTTATTACCCTCACCAGTGAAAAAGGAGGTGTGACAACTATTTCCTAGGTTCCATCCCTTTACTATTGGAAATTGACATTGTATTCATTTCTCTTGCGCTCGGTTGAGCTCCTCTTATTTGCTTGATTCCCTTTTGGGTTGGTATTTTCAGTAGTTGGTGATATGATGATGGTACGACCTTCATTTCATCTAACCATGGCCTACAAATAATTATGTTGTAGCCCATGTCGCGATCCACCACTTAAAATAAGGTGTTACTTGTGACTCCTTCGGCGTTCGTGGGAAGAAGGATCTCTCCTCAGGTTGTCACACTTGTGAAGTTGTACCCAGGGAGGAGCTTTGTTGCTGGAATGATGCTTCCAGTTAGTTTGGCTTCTTGCAGCACCCTTCATTGAATGATGTTTGCTGAACTTCCTGGGTCAACCAAAATACATTTAATCTTGAAATCTAGAACATTAAGAGAAATTACTATGGCGTCGTTATGCGGAAAAAAAATTTTGTCGGCCTCTTCCTCTAGGTGATGTCGTATTTGATGACTTCTCGGAGTCTCTTGGTTTTAGTCACCGATACCTTTGTCTTCTTGGCCAACAAGAAGGTAACACCATTGATTTCATTCCCTCTGAAAATCATGCTGATAATCAACCAATGAGGGTCTTCTCTTTCCTTTGAGAGTTCTATTTGTCCCGGAAGCAGCCATAATTGTTTCATAGCTCGGTCACTTAAGAACTCTTTGAGATGGACGTTCTTCAACAGAGTTTCCACCTCCTCGTGTAGATGCCGACAATCCCCAGTTCCATAGTCGTGAGTCCTATGGTATTCACACCATAATTTAGGATCCCTCTAAGTCTGATAGGATCTGCTTGGCTTCAGAAATTGAGCCTCTTTGATATTCCTCATCGCCAACACCAGCTCCACTATGCTGATATTGAAATTATAATCTAGAAACCTAGGATATGAGGAATCGCGGGTCCCTGATACTTCTTTTTCTTGCAACAACATGTTATTCCGGCCAAAGCCAATTCTTCTTTCGGGAGAGAACCTATCCGAAGACCCGAAGATCGCTGGTTTGAATCAAAATCATCTTTAAGCTTATCCCGGTTCTTGTCTCGGTCTTGCCCCTTAGTTGATGCGGAAATCTGAGCTGATCATCTTCGATACTTATCTTCAATTCTTAGAGATTGTGAAAATCCTCGCATATGGTTGCCTGAAATTCGAGCAGTCCTTCTTTCAGTTTTTAGGAGGCTTTGGAGCTCCTCAGATTCAAACCCTCAATGAATTCCCCTGCTACCTACTCGTCCATTATGGCCGGTAGCAACATCATTTCTTTATGGAATCTAATAACGAACTCCCGAAATAATTTGGACTCTCATTGTGCGATTCAGAATATGTCTGCCTTCCGGGCATGAACCTTACTGGACCCAGCATGGGCCTTTATGAAAGAATATGTGAGCATTTCAAAAATATCTATTGAGTGCTAGGGTAGGAGTGAATACCATTTCAAGGCCCTTTTCGTGAGGGTTTCTTTGAATTTCTTCAGCGGAACCGACTCAATATCATGTTGGACCAAGTCGTTTCCTTTCAACTTTGTTGTATAAGTTGTGATGTACTCCTAAGGATCTGAAGTCCAACGGTAATTTTTTATGTCCAACATCTTGAATCATTTTCAAATCAATTCCGGTGTTTCGCTCGGCTTAAACACTAACTGGGTGTACTTCTCTGAATCTGGGCCCTTCAATACTGGTAGTGCGCCTAGAATCTTGTCCGTTCGGGGCATGAAACTCCTTTGCATTCTAACCTTTCCGCTCATTAATTTCCCTCGTGAATCTCATGAGTTTAGTTTTTAAGGGATCATTATTGTTGTCGTTACCGGATCCGCTGTTGGTACCGCTAGCTCCATCAAAACCGACCTCACCCCTCGGGGAGTTGTTATCGACTATTTGAGCCATTTGTTTTGCAGGAGCACTGGTGGGAGCTATGCCTCTTCTATTTGCATTATTGGAAGCACCTAATAACACCTTCTTCAATTCCATCATGACTTGGTCCAGCCTTGAGAGATGGCATATGATGACTTTATGTTGCTCTCTCAAGATCCTTACCATTTTCATTGTGTTTGTCTGTATCATTGGGAGTTGGCTCCCCCACATGTCAGGGATATTGTCCGCCATAGACCGGAGTTTCCACGTCCCCCTCGTTGCTGGCGTCACTGAATGAATCCTTATGTTGAGAATATTTTCGTGCGCCTCAACGTTATGTGCGATGTTGACCTCGTTAGCTGGCATTTTTTTATTTTTGGTATAAAACAAAGAATCAAACGAGTTAGTAATAGATGCAAGGATCAACTCAATTACGCGACTGTATAAGTCCCATAGAGGGTGCCAAATTGTTTACCTGTAAAATGGTGTAGTTGAATTTGTTATGTGATTTATAAACAAACAAACTTATTTGTCACAAAATAATAAATAAATAAGA
The DNA here is from genome assembly GCA_005239505.1 of Nicotiana paniculata. Classification (NCBI taxonomy): domain Eukaryota; kingdom Viridiplantae; phylum Streptophyta; class Magnoliopsida; order Solanales; family Solanaceae; genus Nicotiana; species Nicotiana paniculata. Next base: position 42,469 of record ML343864.1, on the reverse strand, counting down.
TTAAAGACATGACTTTGTGTAAAATCGAAGAAATAACAGGTCTGACTTCGGAAGAGATGCCTCCGAGGATAGAAATAAGAGCAATATAAAAGAGAAAGTAAAATTATATTATTTAGCTTGAGAATATAATATAGTAAGTTTTTCCAGAGATTTCGTGTCCTTACAATGTTTGTTGAACCCACTATTTATGGCTATATCTAGGAAACACGATCCTAGGGTCAAGCCCCTCTTAAATGACTAAAAAGTGGGCCATTGAAGAATGTGTGACAGCAGGGCTTGAATGCCAAAATTCTCTGCAACAACTGCCTACTTAAGGCTGAATATTCATTCTTGAAAATATCAATCTTGAGTGAATTTGAACCAATTCGCCATTGTTCTTCAACATCCTTTATGCATTCCTTCATTTTTATCAATATAACCAAAATTCTCTTTGAATATTTCTACGATGTCTGATGAGAGAAAATTTAGGGTTGCATTATATTAGGGAAGTGAGGTTGTGGTGGAGAATAACTTGATGCACTATAATTACTCTCCATAGTGTACTGTTAAGTTGTCACTCACATTGGGGTACCACACATTGGTATCTCTTATTTGTAAATAATGAGTGTGAGTAAAAATTCGATTAATCGTAAGGTACCAGAAGATATCCGTATTCGCTTACTCCAAAAGGTGTGGCTTGTCGTGCTGATTTTAATATCGATGACGATGAAACTCTGTAAGAGTTTTTGAGGAATCCTGATAAACACAAGGATGTTCTTTGTAATAAGGATGTTGGAAATGTTCATAAAATCTAAAGATGTCAACAATAGGGTGGTACAAATTTACAGCATCAAAAACTGTCATGAGATCGAGGTTGCTGGGTCATCAAAACAAACATATAAGGTGGTTTGTCATAGATGGGATCAATGTTTTAAGTGGATGGTGTGTGGGATAAAGTTGAAAACTTATATGTGGGTGGTAGGAAAATACATCAGCAGGTATACTTGTAGTATGCACACATTCAATGGGAATTATTTGAACTTGAACGTTGATTAGATTCCCATTGTCTTGATTTCACATATTGAATCGTCCATAAGGTACAAGGTGAAGGAGTGCATAACATCAGTTGTGCACTTATGTGGGTGTATCATTACCAAAATAAGGGTATTTCTTGGGCGTAAATGTGCACTTGAGATTGTTTATGGCAACTGGGATAAGTCATTTGCGGCTCTACCGAGGTACATGGCTCTTTGTAACATTTTAATCCCGGTATAGTTGTTGAATGGATGCATGATCGGCGTACTGACATTCCAGAAAATATATTCAGATATGTGTTCTAGGCATTTAAACTATCCATTGATGATTTTTTTCATTGTCAGCGGGTAATCTCCATAGATGTCACACGTGTACGGAAAGTATGCAATAAAGATGTTGGTTGTTGTTCGGTAGATTCTAATGGATAAATATATCCCCTTGCCTTTTCTATTTGTTCCAATGAGAGTCAAGAGACTTGGACATGGTTTAAACCACTTGAAGGAGCACGTTGTGAAACAACGTTCATGTATTTGTCTAATATCCGGTCAGCATGTTGGGATTTTAAATTATGTGTGCTTTGAATGAATGGAATAAGTCATACGGCTTCCACTGTTACCGTGTTAGGCACTTGAATGCTAACTTCCTACGGGCTTATCTGAATAAAAGGTTACATGATCTAATGGGGATAGCTGTAATAGATAATCAAGAGAGGAAATTCCTGATGTTGATGGAATTGATTAGGCAGGAAGACGAAGGAGCTGATGTTTTGTTGAGGGACTTGAGATTGAGAAATGGACCCTACATAAATATGGTGGTAGGAGATGGTAAATATTATTTACAAATGTCTCAGAGTCTTTCAATGGGTTATTCAAGTCAGCATGTGGCATGCCAGTCACTGCCATGGTGCAAATGTCGCTCAAGCAGCTGGCAGAGAGGGTTCGTTCATAGATTTTGAAGTGTATCCTCCTTGGTTGTAGAGGCGTTCAAATTATGCCAAAATGATGCAATGAGTTGAGCGTTATAGGAAGCGGTCACAGTAGCATAATATTTGCAAAAGTGCAGTGACCATAACTTTTTTAAAGTTTGAACCATCTTGCATCAAGGGCGCGATAATAATACCCACACCATCAATGAGAGCATGCGTTTATGTTCATATTGTAAATGAACGATTTATCACATACCATGCTCTCATGCTATGAAGTACTTTCAACATAGTTTGTGATGATGAGGTATGTTGATAGTGATTATAGTGTGGCTGAATACACAAGCACTACAGGGGGCATTTCCAACTAATGGGTTCTGAGTTTTATTGGCCGCTAGAATCATTTTGCAATGGTTTATAACATAGTATTTTTGTGTTGCATATGAGTGCAAAAAAGAACAAGGATACAGAACTAAATGGATGTTAGGGATATCGTATATGCGCGTATATATGGTCTATGTTCCCAAACTGGACATGATCGCCGTAAATGTCCTACAGTCAGTTTGGGACTCGCAGGCAATATGAGCTCGTGATGGTAGTTCATCCAACATTAGCAGTTATTAGGTATATTATTAGTGTTTTTAGTATTGTATTTAGTTGGGACAAGTGGCTGTAATGGTGTGTTTGTAATATCAATGAAATAAAATTATATTTTTAATTGTATTAACTCTAATTGACACATGAACATGGAGAATTCAATAGACTACATAACATATATAATTTAAAAAATAAGACATTTTTCATTTGTCATTATCATCACTTTCGGGCACTAATTCATCATTATTGTCATCTAGGTCATCATTTTCATTTTCTTCGTCTTCTTCGTCGACATCTTGTTCTAATTCGTCTGGATCGTAATCTATGCTCCGATTATCACAGATTTCTTGTATTTCATCACTATCACCAATAATACTACTTTCTTGATTTCTACAATAATATGGCACTCCAATGTCCAACGTATGTAGTAGATATTTTGGTAGGCCCTCCCATTCCACAACTATTGGAAAAACAGGATAATCAGGATCTTTATACAATTCTTCATTTTCTAATAAAGCCCAACGTTGATCCCCAGTCCCTTAGAGGTAGTTAAGATCATCCAGTACATGATGAATAGCTAGTGCCTTTTCTATCTCTAAGATCTCTTTATCCAAATGCCGAATAACTTCTGGTTCACCCATATTTATGGAAGTTTTCAACATTTCTGACAATGCTTTTGGCATACCTAGCCCATGATAATGACATAAAACCTCATAATCGCACCTTTTTTAGTATAGGGAAATCCACTGTAGTTTCATCCCGAATTCGCACACCTTCAGGGTTTGCAGAACACGCCTCCCCCTCAATAATGTGTTCTGCAATTTTTAGATCTATATGTATTAATGGATTTATTTTCTAAGGGGCATAAAACACCGTACCACTTATCATCTACCAAACCAGTATAGTAACCTAGCATATTTTTTTAGAGAAAGGGATCGATTGTGTTCACTTTCTGACCCGCGCCATGTGGGTCTTTTGAGCTACCTTAACCCTTTTTTCTCTTCTTAAAAAATTTATTAAAGGTTAGTACCATTTTAAAAAGGCTTGGTTAAATGAATAACTTCAAAAATAATTTGGTGCTACTTAACAAGAACGAAAATACAGGTAGTTCGACATGACGCATGTGCACGACGCGTTATTCAAATGCACGGCTTGTCTTGTCCAACTAAAACGGCATGTATGCACTTGTACCATAATGATTCATTTACTAGTTCAACATGTCGCATGGACAATATGAATTTGCAAAAGTTCAGGAAAAAAGGTAAAAAATTAAATGCATGCCTCATCTTGTCCAACAGAAAAGGCCTATATGTACTTGTACCATAATGATTTATTTACTAGTTCAACATGGCACATGTACGATATGCGTTATACAAAATTTTAGGAAAAACATTACAAATTAAATGCACACATTGTCTTGTCCAACTGAAAAGGCATGTACGCACTTGTATTGTAATGATTTGTTTACTATTTGAACATCGCGTATGTAAAACAATTAGGAAAAATAGTACAATTTTAATGCACACCTTGTCTTGTCCAACTGAAATGTTGTGTTGCACTTGTATCATAATGATTTATTTACTACTTAAATACGGCTCATGTACAATATGTGTCATGTAATAGTTCAGGAAAAACATTACAAATTAGATGAAGCATTGTCTTGTCTAAGTGAAAAGGCTTGTACGCACTAGTTCAACATGGCGCATGGACAATATGCGTTATGCAAGCTAAAATTACTCATTCTTACCTTTAAATACCCCACAAATTATACTTCATTATTTGTGAATTCTCGTAGCTTCAACAACCAATTAATATTCATTTCCAGAAAATTTGAAGTTCCAGTAATACGATATGTCTGGCCGCGATAAGGTCCCTAGGTGGAACTGCGGGAAATGCACAATTTTGAAGCCATGTTGGGGACTTGCAGTCTAGGGCGCGTACGTTGGATGTATGAATACATTGTGAGTTATTAATATGAAAATTTATGTTAATTATTCGGATAATCAATTTTAAAATGATACTGGTAGTCCTTTGTTATCATAACCATTCGTAGGAGGAAAATCAATATAGTTTTTGACGAATGGTATGATGAACGCATTAACTAGGAATACTATAAATCATGTTTACAAAACCTTTAAAAAAGGTACCGGGAGTAAGAAATGAAGATCTAGAAACACGAAGAATAATATTACAACGCTGAAAAAAACGTAGAGGCATTGAAGGAGAAATTGAAAGAATCCAAAGAAGAAATCAATCGGCTGCAAAAGAAATTTCAATAGTCGAAGCTGAGAACAATAGACGATAGTGACTAAATGAACACGTGACTGCTTTAGTTGTATTATTTATTTATATTTTAGATTTCATGTATCATGTGGTTCTTTTTATGTATTTTAATGTTTGTTAATTTGTATTTTCATTTGTGGTTTTAATATTTAATTAATAAATAATTCTAAAACATGAAACATTAAGGTAATAATATTAAACATAAAATAAAATTTACACAAAACTATTATTTAATGTAATATATACAAAGTAATATGACTATCATTGTGTCGCACGGCTTATATGCTTAGTGCATTGGCTGGCCTAAGGCACATACCCTATCGACCGGCCACGCAAAAAGGATCATCTTCATTCCGTCGCTTCTTTATCTGAGGATGCATTATAGCATGATCTTCTAGAAGGCTAGTTGGATCACCAGAGGAGTCCGTTGGGCAAGCACTGAGCTACAAAATATAAAGCAGTATTTAGAGAGAGAGTGTGTGTGTGCGCGCGCGCGCATAGAACAATAAGGTAACAATATTTTTATAGTCAAACATGCATCTCTACTAGCTCCTGAATGGGGTCTTGCATGTACGGCGGACGGGTATCACAGTCTACCATCTCCGTGATAGATGATGGTGAAGTATGAATCCCAATCATACAACATAATGCAGGGTCACGTAATTGATAAAGTAGTTGGATGCCTAAACTGTAAAGTCTCTGGTGACAGCAGTCTGAATGTAGTCATATAGTTACCAGCATCGTGTGCCTCACCTGGTTACCTGGAATACACTCTGAAATATCCTCCTCGGGTTTCTCAATGCCCCCACGTTGGCTACCATGCCCGTGCCGAACAGCACAATAACACACAGGCCACCCCGTCCTCTCTAGCCACACCTGGCATCTCTAACACGTGTTGGGGGCACGTTTGGGCCATGATGGTAATTCTATGTCGGAACATGTGCAGGATCAAAACCTAACCGTGCATTCGCTCGTGCAGCTACCAATATGGTAGTAGCAAGCGCAAAATCCTGACGACCGCAGTAGTGCAGTAGTAGCGCTCCGTCGCCTAATTGATGTTGCATTTTCAGACCCATCTGGTGAATATTGTGTAAGCCAATAGCCTGCATAGGATGTGTCACGGCCCGAATTTTTCTCCGTAGGATGTCATGACGGCACCTAGTCTCTACGACTAGGTAACCCTAATAGATAATAATAACTTGGCAGAAAAAATTATCAAATACTAAAACACTGTTGAATAATTGTTATAACCTACCGAACAAAATAGATTCTCATCAATACACTCCCCAAAACCGGTGGAACAGAGTCAAAAGCTCTATAGAAATAACTAAAATATCTAATAAATCATAGTCTGAAAGAAAGACAATGGGAAGTATAAATAGGGAAGGTGACTCCCAGGCATGCGGACACTGAACAAGCATAACTTGAAGTCTCTGTAAGGCAACTACAAATGACCTCTATCGATCGGCACGAGAAGACGTACCTGGATCTACACAAAAATTGTGCAGAATCATAGTATGAGTACACCACAACGGTACCCTATAAGTATCAAGCCTAACCTTGATAGAGTAGTGATGAGGTCAGGTCAAGATACCTACTAAGATACAAATAAACAGAATAAAACCATAATAATGAATAACAATGTAATGTGGAGAAATAAATGATATAAAACAAGATAATAGCATGAACCGATAATCGAAATTAAACATGGAAGTAACACAAAAGAAGCAGCTAAAGAGAACTAAAATGATCATATACGGACAACGATAGCTAAACAAGAAAGAAGAAAACAACAGAAACTTTCACCAAAACTACTTGTAAAATGAGATAAACAAAAAGAATCACAACGAGGTATCGCCTCGTATATAATAAGAATTATCACTAAGGTACCGACTCGTATAAATCAAGAACCACAGCCGAGGTACCACCTCACATTCACAATCTCAATCACAATCATTCCTTATACTGCCTCATGAGCCTTACATTTGAAATAGATTTGAAAACAATTTTTCTAAAATAGCTACACGCACTTTAGCCCACCTTATGACGCTACTTGGCTTCACGTAGTTCCCCTACAAGAAACACGCACATAATTTCCATAGTATACCTCCTCGTGCAAATCAACCCCAAGCCTTATACCGCCGCATGCACGTCAATATCACATTACAATAACAACTTGTACCAAGAGTGCTCATATATCAATATTTGCCAAGGATCAACAATATCAATGTTTTCACAACAATAGCTCACGGCTCCACCACAAATGGTACAAGAATATCAACAACAATAATGAATGTAAAATGCTCAACAAGGATGATGTCTCAACAATAACAATTTAACTTCAACGTGATAATGGCATTCACAACTTCAACACCAGTAACACAACAATGAGAGACAATGTATAACCACAACGTTAAATTATAATAACTCACATTGGATGAGAAAACGTGTAGCAATGACTTTAAATAATGGAAAACAACAACGAAGGAGATAACATGAACAACAACTTGCGATGACCCAATTCCAATCCTAAGAGGTAGTTCCCCCACACAAAGTTAGGCAATACGCTTACTTCAAGTAGGACAAATCAACTATAACGACCCGACTAGTCGTTTTGTATTCTAGAACTCTGTGCCCCTAAATGAGACTTCACATAGTTAGTTCTACTGATTTATGTCTTGCGGGGACGGGTTGTTCGAGGTTTGGAGGAGTTTGGAGTGGTGTAGGGACACTTAGTTCCTTAAGGTTGGCCTTAACGGCCAAGTTTGACTTCGTCAACATTTTTTGTAAACGACCACGGAATCGAGATTCGAAGGTTCCCGTAGGTTCGTATGATGATTTCGGACTTGGGTGTGTGTTCAGAACGATTTTTGGATGACCCGGGGGCGTTTCGGCGCCTAATAGTGAATTAAGGTTTCCTTAAGTTCAGAACACCGATCTGGTGAAGGATGCTTGGGAAAAGGTGAAGTTGATTCAGGAGAGACTTCGAACAGCACAGTCTAGACAGAATATTTACGCGGATCAGAAGTCTCGTGTTGTATCATTTATGCAGGGCGAGAAGGTTCTGTTGAAAGTCTCGCCGATGAAGGGTATTATGAGGTTTGGGAAGAAGGGCAAGATGAGCCCAAGGTTTATAGGCCCGTTTGAGGTGTTGAGACGAGTTGGAGAGGTTGCTTATGAGCTTTCTTTACCTCCCAGTTTATCAGGGTTTCATCCGGTCTTTCATATATCCATGATCCGGAGGTATCACGTCGGCATCTCTCACGTGATAGATTTCAGCACCATTCAGTTGGATGAGAGGTTGGGCCACGAGGAGGAGCCAGTTTCTATTATTGACAGGCAGGATCGCCAGTTGAGGTCCAAGAGGGTTTCCATCGTAAAGGTCTAGTGGAGGGGCTAACTAGTCGAAGAGGCGACTTGGGAGTCCGAGGAGGACATTCGGAGCAGATATCCACACTTATTCAGCACTCCAGATATGATTATAGACCCGTTCGATGACGAACATTTGTTTAAGAGGTGGAGAATGTAACGATCTGACCGGTCGTTTCATGTTCTAGAACTCTGTGCCCCTAAATGAGACTTCCCGTAGTTGGTTCTACTGATTTATGTCTTGGAGGGACGGGTGGTTCGAGGTTTGGAGGAGTTTGGAGTGGTGTAGGGACACTTAGTTCCTTAAGGTTGGCCTTAAAGGCTAAGTTTGACTTCGGTCAATATTTTTGGTAAACGACCTCAGAATCGAGATTCGAACGTTCTCGTAGGTTCGTATGATGATTTCGGACTTGGGCATGTGTTCGGAACGGGTTTTGGATGACCTGGGGGCGTTTCGGCGCCTAATAGTGAATTAAGGTTTCCTTAAGTTCAAACTTGAGGTTTGGAACATGTTTTTGTGTTATCGAGATCCAAACGGAATTTGGAGACTAGGAATAGTTTTGTTATGTCATTAATGACTTGCTCGCAAAATTTGGTGTCATTCCGAGTAGTATAGGTAGGTCCGGCGTATTGAAAGCGAGTTCAAGAACTTAAAGTCTCAAGTTCGATCCAATAGGTTTTGGGGTATGATTTTTAGATTTAGCATTGTTTCGAACGTTCCAAAGGCTCGAGCGAGTCAGTGCTATGACTTAGGACTTGTTGGTATATTTGGACGGGGTTTCGGGTGGGCCCAGATGCCATTCGGGCATCCAGCAAGGCAAAACCCAGCCTTAGATGACTGCTGGTGCACCAGATCTGGTGCGACCGCACCTGCGGAGGTCAAGTCGTAGGTGCGAGACCGCTTCTACGGTCCCAGACTCGCAGGTGCGACTCCTGAGGGAGCTTCCCATTTCCGCAGATGCAGACTCCTTTTCGCAGAAGCGGAGCCGCAGGTGCGGACTCTGATCCGCAGGTGCGAAGCCATGCCCCCTTCCCCTTCTCCGCAGATGCAAGATTTTTCTCGCAGATGCGAGACCGTAGGTGCGGTCCTCGAGCTGCAAGTGCGAAAAGCTTGTAGGCAGTGACTTTTGTTTTAAATACGGGACTTAGCCATTTTTTAACACTATTCTTCATCTTTGGGCGATTTTGAGATCATGCAAGGACGGTATTCGACCTAGCGCTGTAAGGTAAGTAATTCCTACTATAAATTTAGCTTAATACTTGAATTCTTAGGTAGATTAACACATCAAATTAGTGGAAATAATGGGTTTAGAGTAAAACCTAGGTTTTTGACAAAAATAGGAAATGACCAAGAAATTTGTTATGGAATCATACAAAAACTATATAATATTGATCCTTAGGCCATGGGTGATATTTTCCTTCAAAAATTTCCGGAATCCGAGCATGTCGGCCCGGAGGTGTATTTTAGGATTTTCCCAATTTAGGTTGAAATGATCATTTAAGTAGGAGAATTAAGGACTTTGGAGTATAGACTGATTTGTTTATGAAATATTTGACTAGTTTCGAGTCCTTGGACGACGAATTTGGAGTTTCGGGCGCATTCTTGATCCGGGAAGTAGACTTGACACGAGGTAAGTCTCCTTTCTAACTTTGTAAGAGGGAATTTTCCCCATAGGTTAATTAAATGATTATGTGTTATTGTTTGTGGGGGACTACGTATGTGAGAGGTGATGAGAGCCCATGCGTAGTGACTATTATTTTTATGTCCGGGTAGTTAGGCTCACACCATGCCATGTGAATTCCATTAACTTGAGTTATATGCTTTGTAACTTCATTGTATGCAACTTTGTTTCAATAAAACCGAGAATTTGGTTTTTTAAAAAGAATTGTTATTTGGAAAGGATTGAAAGAAAGATGTTGTGTTTGCATGCGACCGCTTCGCAATTTATATCACGTGAGCGGAGTGATTCTTTCCCCTACTCTCATGGGAGCGGGAGGTACGCCACGGCATGTTAATACTACCTAAATATATTGTTTGGAACCTAGTAAGTGTCAAGTCGACCTCCCGTCACTACTTCTTCGAGATTAGGCTGGATACTTAATGGTTACATATTGTTTATGTACTCATGCTACGCTCTGTACTTAATTGTACAGGTTCTGAGGCAGGTGCATCTGGGTACCAGCCCGAAGCTCGTTCCTTATTTATACCTGGTCGAGGCTTCACGGTGAGCTGCTTCTGTTGGCGACTTCCAGCAGCACTTTGGAGTTATTCTTCTGCCATTTCTGTCTATACTTACTCAGACAGTAGGACAGACTTTTATTCTTTTGATATTATTCTACTAGATGTCTGTAGACTTGTGACACTAGTTCCTGGCACACACGCTAATAGACTTTATTTTTGGGATGTAATCGTTAATTATGACTTCATATTTTTTTTTATTTTGTACAAAGTTTCCTAAGTTATCCATTTCTACTTAATGTCTCAAATCTAAGTTAAGCAAGTGTTGAAAAATGTTTTTTTTGTGAACTACATGAAACTCACTAGCAGATAATGAGGTTGGCTTGCCTGACTGCCGGTGTTGGGCACCATCGCGACCTGGGTTAGGATTTGGGTCGTGACATAAACATTCAGAAATAGCTATTCTCGCTCAAATCTGACAAAAATTGACTTAATATCATCAAACAATTCTAGGGAATTCAATTGCAATAGATAAAGCTAGGGTCTTTACACTTTTCTGAAAAAGTCAAAAAAAGTCAACCCGGGACTTGCTCGGTCAAAAATCGGGTCCAAAAGTAGATTTCATCTACCCATGACCCCACGAGTTCATATATGCAATTAATTTCAAAATCTGAATCCAAATCGACTCTCAAAACTCAATTTTTTATTTTTTAAAAACTTGACAAAGTTTCACAATTTTATTCACATGATTTTGATGTTAAAATCTAAGATAAGTTGATGGAATATGATTAGAAATTGATTAGAATCACTTACCCTAGGTTTGTCGGTGAAAATACCCTCTCCAAATCGCCACCTACCAAGTCTAGGATTCAATAATGAGAGAATGAGTTCAAAAGTCCCATCTCCCAACCCTTTAACAAGTTGCAGGTAATGCGAATTCTCACAATTGCAGACCAAGGCTCGCATTTGCGAACCCTGACAGTCTTATGCTTCATCGCATTTGTGTGGAAGATTTCGAAATTGCAAAGCTGGAAACATCACAATAGCGAACAAATGTTCGCAATTGCAAACTCTGTCCAAATTCTGCTTCCTTCGCAAATTCGAAGGTGTAATCGCATTTGCGATGACCCCTCCCCCCCCCCCTCTTATGTCACCTTCGCAAATGCGACCCTTGGATTCTCAATTGCGCGGTGTACCAGACACCAAATTTCTGCAATTTCAGTGCAAACCACTCCAGAATATGTTTGAAACTCATCCGAGCCTTGGGGGCTCCAAACCGAACCTCCACACGAGTCTAAAAACATCATAAGAAATCACTCGGGTGATAAAAACAAAAAAAAAACATCTAAAACTATGAATCGAACACTAAAACACATAAATTTCAAAGTGAAGTTCAAGAATTTTTAAAATTATAACTACACGTCCGAATCCTATCAAACCAACTCCAAATGACACCAAATTTTGCAGACAAGTTTCAAATACCATAACGGACCTATTACAAGTCCCAAAATCAAATTCCAAGATAAATAGCTAAAAGTCAACCTACGGTCACACTTTTCAACTTCAAATTGCCAAATGTCGGCATATCAACACAAATCAACCTGCGGAAATCAATTCTGGACATATGCCCAAGTCTGAAATCAGTGTGAGAGTAACACGACGATGCCAAGCCATGTACTGGTGCTCATAATCAACATTGTCATGTGAGGGTCTGGTGGAGACGTGAAAATCTTCTGATCTCATTCCTCTAACTGGGCCTTAAGCCAAGCCAAGTACACTTGGTTAACATGACTAGAAGCATCTCGCTCGTAATAGGTGGCATGCCAACTAGGATGAGCAGGTATATGCGTTGGTCGGACAAACTATCGTAATACTCTCCCTGTTAGATGATACTCATCTATATCTAGACATGTCAACGGGACCTCCGAAAGCCACATGGCTCGACCTCGTGAGCAATAGTCTGGCAAACTATTGATGAAGTCGTTGTTATATGGCCTCCAAATGAACAATTTATTAAATGCAAGAATATTAAGTAAATGCAAGACAAATCATGTATTAACAAATGTATTAAGTTGAATATTTGCCTGATCACCGTCCAGTAGATCCAACAATCCCTGTATAGTAGGAGATAATGTCAAGCCTCAACATCGCGCGCGTGGCCTATCCTATCTATCCACCTCCTACCACGAGGTAGTAGCGGCCGTGGTGGTGTATTTGGAGCTAGTGGACAAGGAGAGGGCTACATCTGCAAGAATCTCTCCCAGGCCCAAATTGAATATTGATTGTGGCCGCAAAACTTAGTATTTTTAATACATATATGATATTCATGAAAAGAATGTTTAATGTTATCACATGTAGAAGCAAAAAAAAACAAGCAACGTCCCTCACGCTACCTACCAACACCCTATATAGCTGCCTATACAGATACGCTAGAACGGCACTGCCCCAACTATACATGGGTAAATCATCTAACCACTCCAGATGAGCCAAGAAACGTAGGCTCAGAAGGTTCCACTAGGTGCTCGATAAAAGAATGCCGCCAAATATCTTCAATAGCAACAACCTATAGTGTCGCTCAATACCCTCATCTGGTGTCTGAATCGTGATCTTGTAATGACCCAAATATCTACCTAGTCATAATGGAACCTAACCCAACCCGTTAGGATAGCTAATTAACAACTATACAATTTAATGAGATTTATTAAGAAAATAAATGCTAATACAACTCCATTTATACAAGAATTTCCCAAGGACTGGTCGTACAAATCATGAGCTTCTAAGATATAGAGTTTATAAAACTAGCTTAGAGTAAAATACACCATCTTTTTGAAATATACATGAACATATCTAAAATACTAAAGCTACCAAGATCAAGAGGCAGTTATGAATTGAATGCAGGTACATCTTCAGATCGAGCTCCCGTCGTACGCAGCTACATCAGCATGCAATATCTGCACGGAAGGTGCAGAAGTGTAGTATGAGTACAACTAACCCAATGTACTCAATAAGTAACAAACCTAACCTTAGGTTTAAAGTAGTGACAAACTAGGACAAGGGTCAGAGTCCAACTCCAATAACCAGCAACAAATCATAACAGTATAATAAACATGGTACAAGAAGCAACTCAGTTGGTTCACAATTACGCAAAATAGGCATGCTTTTCAAGTATAAAAATAGATCCCAGATCATTCACCGAAAACCTCAAAAAGTATACGAATAAGTTTGAAAATAGTTTTTTTCCAACAAACCACTCAACAATAAATAAGATGTTTCATTTTCAGATAGCACGACGAAAATACATCTCTATGCCTACATGTCAATAAACAGGTGAAATCATGAATGTCACCAAACCCAGGTAGCATGAGGGAATGCATCGATATGCATGTATCTCAAGTACACATGTCAAATGCAATGCATCTCAATGATGAACTCATATGCTCACACTCTTAGAGTACTCAATCTCACCGTCTCGTATTCTCACTCATCATGCTCAATACTCAACACTGTCACTCAGTATTGTACAGGGCAGATCCAGCCTAATGCGAACAAACCCAGGGCAGATCCAGCCCAATATGCAAATAAACCAGGGCAGATATAGCCCAATGCAAATGAACCAAAATGCAAGTAAACCAGCGCAGATTCTACCAAAATACTAATTGCGCCCATTGTATGTGTGCAGACTTCGGAGGGGCTCATTCCAGCCCAAGCGCTATAATAAGAGAAATCCTGGCATGAATCAATAAAGCATGCTGCGACGTGCAGCCCAATCCCAAAAATATCACTCACAACAAGCCTTCGTCCTCACTTAGTCATCAATCTCCCCAGTCTCTCGGTCTCACAACACTCATGCTAAGCAACCCCAATAAATGATACAAGATATGACTATATACGATAATAGAGACTCATATATGATATGAATGATGAATGCGACTGAGTACATAACTACAATTAAGAAAATAACTCAACAGCAAAGAATGACCACTGTGGGTCTCAATAGTACCAGCATATAGCCTAAACATGATTTCAAGCATAAATTACAGCTCAGGTGCTCTAACATAGAGTACAGTGAATGTTCAAATAAGATAGCTACACAGTTCCATGAAATTGACTAAATCTCAATTCACGCGGTGCACACCCACACGCTCGTCACCTAGCATACGCGTCACCCCAACATCTATCACATAACACGTAATTCAGGCTTTCATACCCTCAGTACCATTTTTAAAAGTGTTACTAAACTCGAACAAGCCAAATCCAATACCGAGCAGCCAAGCGATGCTCCAAAAATGCCATCCCGCACATACCGACTTCCGAACGGCTCGAAACTGGCCAGAAGCAACTCAAATGCATCAAATAATGCAATGGAATCAAACCCAATCGATAAGGGTCGAATCTTTAATCAAAAGCCCAAAATAAATACAAAAGTAAAACATGGGCCCGCGCCTCAGAACTCGAAAAAACTTACAAAATCCGTCAACCCATTCAATTACAAGTTCAACCATAATAGTTTCACCCAAATTCGACTCAGAATCGATGTTCAAATCTAAAAAACTCACTATATGAAACTTTAGGCTAAAACCCCCAATTTCTCTTTAAAATGCATAATAAATTACCAAAAATGAAGATAGAATTATGAAATATAATCAAAACCGAGTATAAAATACTTACCCAATTCTTGTGATGAAATTCCTCACCTAAGTCGCCCAAACCGAGCTCCAAAATTCCAAAAATGTGAAAAGAAAACGACCAAGTCTCATAATATAATGTGCCCAGCTTCATCGCATTTGCGATCAAATCGATCGTCGCATTTGCGATCAAATCATCGCATTTGCGACCCCTACTTCTGGTATAAATATTTCGCTTTTGCGTAGAATCCCTAAACCAGCAGCCATCATTGTTGCGATCTCCTACCCCCTTCTACGATCGCGCTTTTATGCACATTGAACTGCATATGCGGTCGCGCAGATGCGCCCGTGCACCCGCACCTTCGACTCTTATGCCCAGCTATCTGTGTTCACTTCAGCGAAGATGACCTCGCATCTGCGAATTCGCTTTTGCGACCAATTGTCCGCATATGCGGCAACACCAGAACCAGTAGCCTTAGCCAAATGCAACATGCAACGAAATGGTCAGAACCTCGTCTGAGACTCACTCGGGCCCCCTCGAGCCCCCGTCCGAATATACTAAAAATTCTCATAGCATAATACAGACCTACTTGAGGCCTTAAATCACACATAACAACATCAAAAGTACCTCCATTCAAACTTGAATAAACTTTAAACATCCAACTTCCAAAACTCGCGCCAAAACATATTAAATCAACCCGGAATGAACTCGTATTTTGCACATAAGTCCCAAATGACATAGGGAAGTTATTCCAATTCCCGGAAACTTATGAACTTTTCAAACCTTCAAATTTCCAACTTTCGCCAATTAGCGCCGAAACCTTCTAGGAACATCCAAATGAAAATTCGGGCATACGCTCGTGTCCAAAATCACCATCTACACCTGTCGGAACCATCAAAACTCTATTTCATAGTCAAATTCACAAAAGTCAAACTTCGTCAACTCTTCCAACTTAAAGCTTCAACGATGAAATTCATTCTTCAAAATCAAATTCCGGATCACCTGAAAACCAAAACCGGCGATAGAGACCAGTCATAATACATATTACAGAGCTATGCATGACCTTAAACTACCGAGCATAGTGCAAATGCTAAAAACGACTGGTCGGGTTGTTACATTCTCCTGGACTTAAACATATGTTCGTCCTCGAATACCCATCTCGCTCAAATTCCGCTATAAGACCCAAATACAACCACACCACGTGTACATATAACCAACAGATCAAAACTCCTCGTCGCATAGAAAAGTTACTCATAGAACATATAGGAATGCAAATGAGCTCAACTCTAACCGAATGGAACATCCCTCAACCATAGAAGTACGGAGTCAACCAATCCGACTCGGTGTAGAATATACATCCTCATTGGGCCTACCAATGGGCCCCAAATCAACTCTGGCCATCCACAAATAGATAAATAACCCTTCGAAAGTCCACAATGACCTAACCATAACACATACCATTCTCTAGATAGCTTTGGCCATATTTTCTCACAGTCCACGACCGCGAAACAAGTTACTCCTGAGAACTCCCGGTCTCCAAATCCATATAACACACAAATCACCCTATCTGATCCCATCTCCATTGCCCGAATTTCTAACACATCTCACATACACAATCATCCTGCATTGAATACTTCTAAAATTCTTTCGTGCCACATAGCACAAATCTAAATATTAGCAGTCATTCAACCAGGCGAGTACCGCAATACCAATGAAGCATTTGTAAGCCAACACACAGTGCGCCTTTTGAGCGCACCCTTCTCAGGAATTACCAAGTAGATTTAATAATCATCTAAATATATGAAACTGTCCATGCTGTCAAAAATTCATGACCTTCCCTCCAAATTTGAATCGTGACCTCACACATGCAAATCTCAATCCCCCACAACATACCGCATCTATCATGTCATCATATGAAACGTACAAGGATCTCATAATCAACTCTGAGCCATAAGTAGAATACATATCTGATCAGCCAGAAACCTTCCATTTGATCCCATCCAGTAGAAAGTCACAATACTCAACATGCTCCTCACGCCGGTTAGGAAATATCTACCTCAAATCGTGGTAGAAACCATCGAGAACTCTTTGAAACCCATCTGTACATAACCAAGCTGTCAAAACTGAATCTCTCTAGCTCAACCAAGCCACGCAGGTCGCCAAACCCAAGAGTATCGCCATAAAACACCTGTAGAAACCCACTACATCATAAATATCCAAAGAACCGATCACATCCATTACTGTGCTAATCCAACATGCTACTAAACTGTCCTATTTCTCCGAGTTCCTTCCGAATTGACTTCCATTTGATACTTCTCCTTGCCAGAACACCACGATCCTTACCCAAACCTCACCGCAAGAGGTCCTAACATAAAACTACACGCCCAAAAGCCTATATTATTGATAATTAATCATTCATTAGTCAAAGAACACTAAATATTTAACTTATTTAACTTATCGAGATATGTTGAAATATTTGTATTAGTTATTTTGGTGTGAAATATTATTTATCCTTTATTTAATTCATCACGCTTTATATGTTAGGCTTTTAGATTTCACGAAAAAAATTGGCAGAGTCTCATTTGTACTAACGATTATTTATAATCTTATTCGTCAGACAAAAATTACTGAATATTTAATTTGTTTAAATTATCCAGATGTCTTGAAATATTTTTATTAATTATTTAGATATGAAACATTATTTTTGACATATATGATGGAGTAAAGATCCGAGTGAGGACGGTGGGTGGGGACTCGGACTATTTTTCGTTGATGATGGGGTTGCATCAGGGGTCGACACTCAGCCCTTTTTTGTTTGCTCTGCTGATGGATGTACTGACGCGCCACATCCAAGGGGAAGTGTCGTGGTGCATGCTATTTGCAGATGATATTGTATTGATTGACGAGACGCGAGATGGTGTGAACGCGCAATTAGAGGTATGCAGACAGACCCTGAAATCTAAAGGTTTCAAGTTCAGTGGAGAGACTCAAGGATGGGAAGGTGGGAGGTGAGGCTAGACTCGCAAGTCATTCCTAGAAGAGGATGTTTTAAGTACCTTGGGTCTATTATTCAGTGGGGTTGGGAGATTGATGAAGATGTCACATATCTATTCGGGCGGGATAGATGAAATGGAGACTCGCTTCCGGTGTTTTGTGTGACAAGAAGGTGCCACCAAAACTTAAGGGTAAGTTCTACAGAGTGGTAGTCAGACCAACGATATTGTATGGGGCTGAGTGTTGGCTAGTCAAGATTGCTCATGTCTAGAAGATGAAGGTAGTCAGAGATGAGGATGTTGAGGGTGATGTGCGGGCACAACAGGTTAGATAGGATCAGATATGAGGTTATTCGCGACAAGGTGGGTATGGCCCCTATTGAGGACAAGATTCGAGAAGCGTGACTTAGGTGGTTTGATCATGTGGGGAGGAGGGACACAGACCCACCGGTGAGGAGGTGTGAGAGGTTGACATTGGAGGGCCTACAGAAAGGTAGAGGTAGGCAAAAGAAGAGGTGGGGAGAGGTGATTAGGCAAGACATGGCGCAACATCAGCTGACCGAGGACATGAACCTTAATATGAAGGTATGGAGGTCGAGGATTAAGGTAGTAGAGTGAGTAGTCTAGAGTGTTCATAACAGTAGTATTGGCACGTAATCTCGCATTCTGTTGGTAGTAGGTTTTTATGACTAACTGTTATTTTCTTTCATTATTGACCACCTTACTATCTGGTTCTTTTTATTTTGCTTTTATATGGCTTCTTGGTACTGTCCTTTCTTGTTTATATTTTCATTAATGTGGTGCTTATGCTTTCCTAAGCCGAGGGTCTATTGGAAGCAGACTGTTTATCCCCACAAGGTAGGTGTAAGGTCTGTATACACACTACCCTCTTCAGACCCCATGATGTTGTTGTTGTATTTAATTCATAACGATTTATACGTTAATATTTTTTTATTTAACTACAAAAATTCGGCGGAGTCTAGATTGTACTAACAACTATTTATATTTTTATTCGTCAGTCAAAGAACCCTAAAGACTTTATTTGTTTAACTTATCGTGTTCTAATTGATTAGCATATGATCATACTTTTAGTAAAAGATTAGTAATTGATTAGGATATAATTACTAATTGATTAGTATATGATTTTTAATTGATTACAACAGAGGACTACATTAATGACGGGCAAATAATTATTGTTCTCCATTTAACATACAATTGTTCCAATTTAGTGACAAAAAATAAATCCAATCATATTATTAATAAAAAAATGTCAAAAATTTCTCCAATTAAACAATATTCAACAAATTCAATAAATACCATAAATTCTACTGCAATTTCATAAATTTAAAAATGAGAAAAATACAATAAATATCACAAAATCACAAAGTATCATAAATTACACAGAATTATAACTAGTGCTTTCTATTTTATTTTATTTTTTAAATATAAAGAAAAAATCAATTTTTTACTTTTTAGTATTTTGAATTAAAAAAACATAAACATAATCCGTTTTTTTTCTTTGTTTTATGGATTTAAATAGCATGCGAAATAATTCAAAAAATTTAGCTACTTCTAGAACTAAATAAACAGATAAATCTGAGAGTTTTCTTTTTTTTCCGGATTAAAAATAAATAAATTAAATAAACAACTGAAATGACTGTGGCATAAATTAATAAAAACGAATTCCACAAAATATAAACTATTTATATGAAAAGAGTTTAGCGAAATAACTATTTTTTGAAAATTTTGAAATGTGTTATAAAACAATAAAAGAAGAAGAGGAAGAAGAGCGCTACAGAGAAAAAGTAGAGAGAGAGAATTCCTATTTATTTGGGATGAATTACAATGGAATAGAACCCCTCTATTTATAGGAAAACAGTGACTTAGCCACCAAGTAATAATCTCTAAAATCTCTCTAAAATATAGACATTCGCCTTAAATACAATTCTATTTATAATACTCCTCCTTGAATATCTATTCAACAAATAATGTGCCTCGTTAAAACCTAGTGGGAATAAAATTCTAGTGAAGAAAAAAGAGTACACGTGTTTAGAAATACGTCTTTTGGTTGCTTTGTTAAAAATATTGCAAGACTATCCCAGCGGGACAAAACCTTGTAAGAGAAAAAGAGTACTACGCGTATTAACTCCTACTGATGAGAGCATCAATTCACATTCTCGAGCTTTCGCATCCCAATCTTGTACACTAATTTCTTGAAGGTTGATGTTGGTAGAGATTTGGTGAACAAATCATCCATATTATCACTTGAACGAATTTGTTGCACATTGATATCACCATTCTTTTGAAGATCATGTGTGAAAAATAACTCTGGTAAAATGTCTTTTGTCCAATCTCCTTTCATGAATCTTCCCTTCAATTGGGCTATGCATGTTGCATTACCTTCATACAAAATCGTGTGCAATTTGTCACACTTCAAACCATATTTTTCACGGATAAGATGTATTATAGACCTCAACCATACACATTCTCGACTTGCTTCATGAATAACAATTATCTCAGCATGGTTATATGAAGTAGACATGATTGATTGCTTAATCGATCGCCATGATATGATAATGCCTCCACATGTAAGCACATAACCTATTTAAGATAGAGCCTTGTGCGGGTCGGATAAATACCCAGCATCGGCATAACCAATAAGATCGGGACTGCAATTATTGTCATAAAATAAACCCATATCAATAGTCTCTTTTAGATATTGTAATAGATTCAATTCCAATGTATCCTTGTAGGAGTAGAGGTATACCTTGCTAAGACATTAACTGCAAAAGTTATGTCAGGCCTTGTAGTGTTAGCAAGATATATTAGTACACCAATTGCACTAAGATATGGTACTTCAGAACCAAGAAGCTCTTCATTATTTTTTTGAGGTCGGAACGGGTCCTTATTCACATCAAGTGATCAAACAACCACAATAATACTTAATGTATGTGCTTCATCCATGTAAAACTTTTTCAATACCTTTTTTGTGTAGGTAGATTGATGAACAAAAATCCCGTTTGTCAAATGTTCGATTTGAAAACCGAGACATAATCTTGTCTTTCCGAGATATTTCATCTCGAATTCCTTATTTAAATAATCAATTGCCTTTTGGAGTTGTATAGGAGTTCCAATAAGGTTTATTTCATCAACCTATACGGCAAGTACAACAAACTCCGATGATATTTTCTTTATAAAAACACATGGGAAAATTTCATCATTTATATAACCTTCTTTTAATAAATACTCACTAAGGCGGTTATACCACATTCGTTCTGATTGCTTTAGACCATATAACGATCTTTGCAATTTGATTGAAAATATCTCCCGGGACTTTAAATTATGTGCGTCAAGCATTTTAAATTCCTTGAAATTTTTCATGTATATCTCATTATGAAGTGATCCATAAAGGTAGGCTGTAACCACGTCCATTAAATGCATGCCAAGCTTTTCATGGACAATAAACCTAGTGAGATAACATAACGTTATTTCATCCATAATGGAGAATACGTCTCTTCATAATCGACACCAGGCCTTTGTGAAAATTCTTGTGCAACAAGGCGTGCCTTATATCTTTGTACCTCATTTTTCTCATTCCTCTTGCATACAAAGACTCATTTATAGCCAACAAGATTAACACCATTAGGTGTTTGGACTACATGCCCAAAAACTTCACATTTCGCAAGTGAATCCAGCTCAAATTGAATTTCTTCTTGCCATTTTGGTCAATCATGTCTTTGTTGACATTGTCCAACAAATTGAGGTTCAAGATCTTCACTATCTTGCATAATTCTAGATGCAACATTATATGCAAAGACATAATCCACCACTATATCTAACTGATACAAATTTGTCTCAATATCGATTGAGTTTATTGATAGTTCCTTATTTTCTTGAGTCTCAGGCTCAATGATTTCCTCATGAATCTCAAGATAGGTTAAATCATGGATTTCTTCATAAGACTCTTTATTAGTGTCATCTTGATCATTAGTTTTCCTTTTTCTGCAATTTCAATCCTTAGAACTCAATGGTCTGCCACGTTTTAGGCGTGCTTTTGCTCATTAGTTATGAAACTAGAAGATTGTCAAATAGGGACATAAATATAGATTGAAATATTCTCTCCATGGGTATGTGATTTGTTATCCTTTTCAGATCCGTAAAGGCGTCTAGCATTTGATTTGCTATTTTTTGCAAATGAATAATCTTTTGCATTTCTTTTCTACAAATAGAGACACGTGGATCAAGATGAGACAATGATGAATTTTTTCACAAAATTATCCGTTTGGTTTCACCAATTTCTCCCCCTAATTTTGGGAAAATGTCTCATCGAATCGATCAGTGAACAAATCCACAGTTAATGTTTTGATGTAGCGAATACTGGAGGGAGGTTCAAACCCAACATATATTCCCAACCTTCTTCGAGGACCCTTTTTGGTGCGATATGGCGGTGATGCACATATATTGCGCATCCAAAAATTCGTAAATGGGATATATTAGGTGCATGACCCAAAACTAACTGCAGCGGAGAATATTTATGATAATTTGTAGGTTTAAGACGAACTAGCATTGTTGTATGCAAAATGGCATGAGCCCAAACAGAAGTTGGTAACCTCATTTTCATGAGTAACGGTCTTGCTATCAGTTGCAGGAGTTTAATCAAAGACTCTTCAAGGTCATTTTGAGTGTGAATATGGGCTACATGATGTTCCACTTTTATCCCAATCGATAAGCAATCATCATTAAATGCTTGGGATGAAAACTCAGCAGCATTATCAATTCTAATAGACTTAATTAGATTATCGAGAAATTGTGCTTGTAATCGAATTATTTGTGCCATTAATTTTGCAAACATCAGGTTGCGAGATGACAATAGGCACATATGAGACCATCTAGAAGATGCATCTGTTAAGAGCACAAGTTATCGAAACAACCCACTAGGTGGGTGAATAGGTCCACAAATTTCTCCTTATATACGTTCCAAAAACCAGGGGACTCAATCCCAACCTTTGTTGGTGATGGTCCAATAATTAACTTGTCTTGATAACAAGAAGTGCAAGAAAATTTATTATATAACAGAATCTTTAAATTATTTAATGGATGCCCATTTAAGTTTTCTATAATTCGTCTCATCATCATTGATCCAGGATGTCCCAATCGAACGTGCCAAAGTACAAAAGTATTGGAATCAGTAACCTTTTGGTTTATGGTAGAATGTGCCTCAATTGCACTAATTCTTGTCCAATACAGGCCACAAAATAAAGATGGGAACTTCTCAATAATCCTTTTCTGGCCAGAGGCATTCTAGGTAATGATGAGATATTCAAGAATATTCTCGTCTGTTGTCTCAATATGATATCTATTTCAGCGGATATCTTTAAAACTCAACAAGTTCCTCTTGGACTTGGAGGAGAACATTGCATTATCTATGATAAATATTGTTCCCCTAGGCAGAGTTATAATAGCTCTTCCAGAGCCTTAAATTAGATTACTACTTCCAGAAATTGTAGTAATATCTTCCTTACACATACTTAAATGAGAGAAATATTTCTTCTCTTTTAATATTATATGTGTTGTACATGAATAAATTAAACAAATATGTTTTTACAATTAAACTTAATTTGACCAAAATTTGTTTTGTGAGAGATATTCATATTTGCTTCCCATGGTTTGACATACAAAAATAAATATACGAGTGAACATTAGTATTTTCAGGGAAAAGGAAAAACAAAATTAAGACAGTTATTCAATAATGACCTTTTAATGCAATTTCGAGCAAACTCTGATTATGATACAATGAATTATGTAGCTAAAAATAATATAATTATAAGGACACAAAACATATAACTAATACAACTATAACAAATTTATTTACATGTATAGTGTTATAGAAACATATATGTTTAGAAGGGTACAACCTAAAAAAAACTGTCATACATTAGTGCACAAAAACATAGGACGGTAAACAAAAATAAGTGTCACGAGTGTTATTTAAAAGAATAATAGGAAGAATTAGCATAGTACAAAATACTTATTCGTAAAAGAGAAGGAATACCATTCCTACTTATTTTTCTTTTACACTTGATGCTCTACTGAATAGAGCTAGCACTGTGTTCCTTCCTTGTAACAGAATAAGATTATTTAGTTGTTTCAACTTTCTTCTTCTACCTTGTTCATTTTGAAATATTAATGGTTTCTAGTAATTCTTTTTTTGTTAAAGCTACTCATTTTGAGCTTTCACTTTAACGGAAAAAGCCATATTTTCTTGTTGGTCTTTTAATAAGATATTCAAGCTCAGTAAATTTTGAAGGCAAAGTGTCGTAGTGCATCTATTAACAAGTAACAAGCAAACTAAAATCAATAATTTTATTCAACGAAGTACTCTACTAATACGATATACTGATTAATTCTTATTGCAAAACTACTAGTCATGTAAGAAATATAATTACATGATGTTTATTTACTAGCTACTATGAATTAATAGGAAAAAATAAAAATCAAACTACTCAATCATCTTTGATCATTCATCACCGCAAGTGGTCTATTTTTCCATCATGATGCTCAAAGAAGTCTGCCACATCCAAGTGGTGATGTCAAGTTCATTGTAAGAGACAAAATTAGCTTCAGGGCCTTTATTCTTTAGATATTCTTGATAAAGCTCAACCAAATATCTTGGTGTATGACAAATATTTGCCCAATGCCTTTTTCTACCGCATCGATAGCATTCTGTTTTTGAACCATTTGCTTTTGGCTTCTCATATTTCCCTTTCCACTTTTTATGGTTATTTTTCTTTGGGGGTGATTAACAACAGGAAATTTTCTTTCTTGGCCACGGCCACGACCTTTTCCACGCTTAGCATAATGGGAATACACCTCATCCATCTTCGGGCAATGAAGTAGACCCAGTGGGTCGATTTTCGTGATTTCGCATGAGCAAGTCGTTGTTTCGTTCAGCCACAAGGAGAAGAGAAATAGACTCTGAGTACGTCTTGAAACCTTTCTCTTTGTACTGCTGTTGCAGGACCATATTGGAGGCTGAAACATTGTGAACGTTTTTTCAATCATATCATAGTCAGTGATACTATCTCCACGGAGTTTCAATTTAGAAGTATTTCTGAACATCATTGAATTATATTTAGAAACAGACTTAAAGTCTTGGAGCCTCAGATGAGCCCAATCATATTGTGCATGTGGAAGTGTGACCAACTTTAAGTTGTCATATCTTTCCTTAGAGATATTATATTTTCAACCCTTCATCAAGGCGATGACGCAAGAAAATCAAGGTCTTAGCACAATCTTGGGTTGATGCTTCATTTTTATCTTTAATGGCGTCTCCAAGACCCATTGCATCTAAATGGATTTCAACATCCAACACCCATGACATATAGTTCTTGCCCTAAATTTCAAGGGCAACGGACTTTCTTTTCATAATATCAGTAATAATTAAAAGAGGAGAAAAGCTATACCTTAGTCTTCTCAAAGAGCTTATTGATACGGTAGAGTCTCGTGCTGATAACGTGTTATAAAACAATAAAAGAAGAAGAAGACCATTGCAGATAAAAGTAGAGAGAGAGAATTTTTATTGATTTGGGATGAATTACAATGGAATAGAATCCCTCTATTTATACGAAAAGAGTGACTTAGCCACTAAATAATAATCTCTAAAATCTCTCTAAAATATAGACATATACCTTAAATACAATTCTATTCATAACCAAATGTGAATATAGGCCATCTTTTCTAGCAAATCGACCTCAAATAGTATTGTACACCACGAGCTAACCTTGAACCTTGCATATTTTTTCGAAAATCTTAAGTGACATATTTTTCTGTGGGACAAGGTAGCTCCAATGGAGGTATAAAATTGAGGAAAAGGGGCGAGGGAGGGGACCAACCGCGTCTAGAAGAAGAAAGGATGGTTTATTTTTTAAAACGGTATAGTGTATGTAATATATGTGTTATATGTTAACGGTTTATTTCAAAAAGGTATAGTACATGTATTACATATGCTATTCGTTAACGGGATAACTGGTCGTTAACGTTTCATGCATTTAAAACCTGCGCTATATATAAGATGGTACTAGTTATTTTATGTACCTATTTTGACCTCTTGAGTCCAAAATTAGTTACTTAGGTTCCAGACTTCAAAACTTTCTAAGGCAGCTACAGTAAACTTCTTTAGGCAGTAGAATTGTTTCGTTTTAACTTTTGATAATCTTGATGGTCCCACATTACAAAAGATAAGATATCCTTAGGTCGTGGCTTCTGAATTAGTGAAGCGTAAAATAGTCAAGGGTGAATTAGGTTGCCTAGTAGTACATGAAGGCCACGTTGCTTCCATATCGGGATGCAATATCGCCTTCAAATAGTATGGATAGATAAAAATTATTTAATTTTTATTTTCAAATTGTTTTAATATAGTATGAGTAAATATGAAAATCTTGTAAATATTGATACTTTTTTTTGTTGATGTGTTATTTAAAAATTAATTTTAATATCTCTATGGAAGCTTCTATTTGAATAAAACAAAATTAATAATTTTTCAAAATGAGAAAAAGATGGGAAACGAGCATTTGCTGCACAAAGAGTCTAATCAACACATGCATAGTGTATTTAAAAAAGAGTTGTGGCTAGAGGAATGTGGGGTCCACATATACTTTGCATTAAAGAAATACAAACATGAAATTTTTATGAAATGACATATATGCCATTGATCAACCATATTTCCTTTTTTATATAATAGAAACTAGTAGGAGTAGCCCAATTCTAATCGTAACATTATGTGGACTTTTACAAGCAAGATGGCTCATTAATTTTTCGAAATTTCTGTCATTCATTTTATAAATACTAAAGAAGATAAAAAAAAATAGTACTATTGTAAATAAAGGTATATATAGTATCAGCCGGAACATTAATTTTACATTTGCATCTCCATTTGGCTCCGCGCTTATCCAACGCAAATCAGAGAAAATTACTATAGAGATGGAGGTGGAGTTGCCAAAAATTTCTCTGGTTTCTGATAGCAAATAAGCAAATAAAACAATTCTAAATGAGAAGCAAAAAAAGAGAAGCATAACGATAAATGAACCTGCAAAAGAGCATAATGTCTCTGTGCTTGGAGTAAACGTATAAATTGCCATTAGTAATTTGGACACAGTAACAAGCAAAAAGAAAAAATAATACCAGCTAGCCTCAGTATGGAGTCAAATAGAAAACAACTGTAACATAGCTACAGGACAAATTTAATTTAGTTCTTTAACTTGTCCATTGTAATATAACAAAATGCTTAGTCGAATCAAAACATGAAAATGGAGAACGAGAAATGGAACAAGCAAGGAGGCGGAGCTGCATTTATCCCGCTACGCATGGTAACTGTACATACACTGCACTAGGGAACAACTTTCCCTTCTATGTATTTATCCAAAAAAAAGTTTCAAATATTACGTATTTATGATTTTATACTATGTCAAAAGTAGTTCTAGATGTACATAAGGTACTTAGCTGTACCTTTTTTATATTTATCTGATAGATTTGTATACCTGATATAAAGTAGTCATGGATTGTATAGGTGTACATATTTAGAAAGAGGCACAGAAAGAAACGACTTTCATTAGTGTTCTAGTATTGCTTGCTCCAAATATTGTGTTTACAAAGAATAAAAAAAAATACGTTGATACAGAATTAAAGAAACAAATGTGCACAGTGAAAAAAATTTAACTAGTTTCATTGCTAAATAATTCATTATAAAACTCTGGGAAGGGTACAATATATCCCCTCTAAACATGTCTGTATGTTTGTATACTGTCCAAATCAAGTATACCCGATTTCATACGGACCAAGTTCGAGCCCGATGGACCGAGCTCGAGCCTGAGGACGGAGTACAAGGATCGAAGATCGAAGTACACGATGAATACTGAGGCCGAGTGTGACCAACCCCGAGATGATGCCGTTATGGATTTGTAACAGAAAGAGCAAGATTCCCGTAATGGCCCAAAGATCAAGGCATAAATTCCGGAACGGATTTGTACGAATTCGTACTAGGCAGTTAGACAACTGTCCAATCAGATTCCTTGCTAAAAACGGAAATGTACCTTATTTAGGGCTCCCCTATTATATAAAGGGGAGCTTATTCATTTGCAAGATCATCATTGGCAAAAGAATATACATTCCTACTTTCTTGCTCATTATTCATCATAATTATCTCTTAACTTTATTGTTGTCACTGTACTGTTCTTATTGACATACCTCGAGGTCATCGTAGCTCGAGGTCATCGTAGCTCGAGGTCAAGACTAGCTCGCATACGGATTTGATTCAACTTATTTCTTTAATTTATACATTTGTTTTCTTGGTCCAGTAAGTATTGGACCGAATCACGTATCTTTAAGACCACAAAATAAATTTAATTGTTACTCAGATTTCTGGGGTAAACAGTTTGGAGCCCACTGTAGGGCTAAGGATAATAGTGATTGTTTCAGTACCGATTCTGATAACACACGTTATCTTCACACTTGTTCTTGTCAGGAATTTTATTTTCGGGTTAAAACATGTCAAACTCAAAAAACTCACCTATACACGGTGAGGATGGTATTGGACTTCATGGGTAAAACGATACTGCAGTTGCTCCAGGAGCCGGTGTACCACCGCTTGACCCTGGGGAAATGCCGATTACAGAACCAGTCGATGTTAGTTCGCGCATTGCTTTAAATGCGGACTTAGACGCAGACCCCGGAGGAAGTGTGCGCAGGGAAGTCCGATCTGGTGGACAAGGAACATAGGGTGTAGGAGACGAGGGAGTTAGCCTCCAAGTAATATTCAAAATGCTACAATCTCAGCAGGTTGCTATCGCTCAGCTACAAAGTCAACATAAAATTCCGAGTGTGGTTGAACCAGAAATCATTCGCCGTACCGAGCCGGTGCCAGAAAGGTCGAACAGTAACGAATTAGGGACTGACCCTACAATCATGAAATTGCTCGAAGAGCTCACCAAAAGAATCGAGTTGGGAGAAAAGAAGATCAAAGATAATGACAAAAATGTGTAGACATACAACTCCCGAGTTGATCAGATACCGGAGGCACCCCCGATCTTAACGGGTTTGGATTCAAAAAAGTTCGTGCAGAAGCCTTTTTCTCAGAATGCGGCCCCGAAGACCATCCCAAAGAAGTTCCATATGCCAGATATACCTAAATACAACGGGACCACCGATCCTAACGAACATATCACTACATACATGTGCGGTATAAAGGGGAATGACTTGGAAGACGATGAGATCGAGTCCGTTTGATTGAAAATATTTGGGGAAACTCTATCAAAGGGAGCAATGATTTAGTATCATAAATTGCCACCGAACTCCATTGATTCATTTGCCATGTTAGCTGATTCTTTTGTGAAGGCGCACGCCGGGGCCATAAAAGTTGCAAGAAGAAAATCAAATGTTTTCAAGATAAGTCAAAGGGACAATGAGATGCTGAGGGAGTTTGTGTCCCGATTTCAAATGGAGAAAATGGAGTTACCACCGGTTACGGATGATTGGGCCATTCAGGCTTTTACACAGCGGTTGAACGAGTGAAGTTCGATAGCATCACGACAGTTGAAGCAAAATATGATTGAATGTCCTGTTGTTACATGGGCAGATGTACATAATGTTGATATCCAATTTTTCCCAAAAAATATTTCAAAATTGCATGTATACCTTCAAAATCATGCATTAATATCAATTGGTATTTTCCCATAATTTTCCTATATTTTTATTAATTTACCTAGCATTTTACTTCCAATAAATAATTACAAATTGCATCACAAATGATTTCAAAAGTATTTCTTGATTTTATTTATCGTTTATGGTCCCATTAATACCAAATTATTTCATAATTAGCCAAATTGACACATTTTGACCATAATTGCAGTAACTTTACAATTATAGCCCAATCATACAATTTTGTACCTTTTTACCAAAATTTAATCATTTTGTAATTTAATACTAAATAATCTTTTTAAAACTATTTTCTATGCATGAAATTTATTTTTATGATTATTAGTTGTTTTATAAATTATTTTGATTAACTTGGATGNCCCGCCTTCACCCCTTCCTTTTCTCTCTCAAATCCTCCCAACCAAACCCTAGCTCTCAAGCGTCGTCACCGACATAAACTCCACCTTGTGATGTTTCTATGCATTCTCCGGCCAGTCCTGGCCTTCTACGCTCCATGGCTCTTCGATTTTATGATTCTTTGAAAGGGTTTCAAAGGATTCCGACCGGCTCTGGTTTGAGTCTATGTTCGCTGGCATGTTTAGGTTTGCTCAATCGAAAAATGTTACAGAATGGGCGCAGTTTTTTGACAATTTGACCGAGAACCAAGTTCAATGGATGTTCGAATGGTTCCCTACCAGTGAGTTCATCATCAGATCGAGGGACACTCCGCACCTGGTGTTGATCGGTTTAAGGGGAATATACCCTTATGCTCCCATCAGGGTTATGAGACAGGTAGGTAGGAAGCAAGTCATACCACGAGTCTCTAAAATGAGCCATTACAAGGCAGATTTTTAGGACGACGACATCCCGTACAAATGTGAAGCTCAGGATATGTGGCATCTAAAGGTTATTATAGAAAAGGACACCATCAATCCCGACATACCACGAATGGCATGTACGCTTTTACCTATCATGGTTGGAAAACAGCATAGCAGGGATAGTTGAGTCGGGAATCGGCAGAAACAGGGTTATAGACGAAGCGGCTGAGGCTCAAGTGAAATACAATAAACTGCGCAAAAGGGTTCGTGAGTGCGAGGCCGAGCATCTGGAGCAACACAAGACTGATTTGGAACTGATCAATGAGTGGAAGGAAAGGGCTATCAAATCTAATGAAAGATTGGAATATTTGGAGCAGGGTCTGATGGAGCTAGAGGCGAAGACGAGGAAAAGGGTCGCGGATTGCCAGAATGCTGAGGGAAACGAAGGAAGGCATCTAGCAAGGGTATATCTGCTATTGGGCGTGCACGACCTGGGGAATTTGATTGACAAAGCCAAGAAGATCGAGTCTGGGGAAGGTCCTTCTGGGACCAATTAGTCTATGTTTCCTTTTTCATTGCTTTTTTCAAATGTAATAAGGCCAAGCGCCATTAGTGACTTTATTTCCTGCTTATTATTTTTGTGTCATTTTGGATTCGTCTGTTTTACATTAATCTCGGAAATTCGTTCGAACCTCGATAACACAAAAACACGTCCCAAACCACAATAGGAACTTAAGGAACTCTTATTTCAATATTGGGCCCGGCCAAACAAGCTTTGTGAATTTTAAAACAGGTAGCACATAAGCAATAAAAGCACATAGGTAAATAAAGGTTTTTGAGAAGATTCGCTGCTTAACCAAAGAATTAGATCCTTTGACCAAAGCTATTTTTAGGATGAACACGGGTTTTTGATAATCCATAAAATAATAATAAATAAAAAGGAGTAAGTAAATAGACAATAATATGATGCACAGAAAAGTAAAACGTATTGTATTCGTAGTTCAGATGCCTTTACAAGTTATATTTTCTTCCCTTATAAAGGGAATTTCTTAATATAACGTCTACCTCTTACAATGATGCTCATTAATGAATAATTATTACATTAATGGGACGTTAAAAAGAATAACCGTAACTGTTGCGTGAAGGTTGTGTAACCTGTGAGTCATTAATTGAGGATCTCTGAATCTGCCTGTAGCTTTGTCCGGATTCATTCTGACTGTGTCTCTTCTTTGTCTCAATCAGGTGAGTTTCTCGTAGCTGATTTCCCCGTAGGTTTATTGAGTCGTGCCTCTTTGTTTCGCACCTCTTTATTGAATCATGTCTAGCTGACATGTTTTCCTTGATCCACGTAGCCGGCTGAGTCATCGTGAATTACCATACGTGTGAAAATCTTTTTTACCAATACAGATAGTCCTCCCACTTACCATTTATTTATCGATTAATATTATGTAAGTGGATACGCATTTATGGCGGGAATATTTTGCCGCCGCTTCATCTCAAAATATTGTATCCTTTTCTGAACAGAGGCGTCGCTTGTCACTTCTATTTAATGCTCAAGCCACGTGTTCTCACTGGATTGGTTCTGCAGTTACTTGGCGCCTTTTAGGGCTTTTTGCGGCTGCATCAGTCACGAAGTGACACCTTCAATCATGACTTTCCCATCATTATTTTTCTCATTTTTGACGATTTTCTTCAAGTATAAATACCTCTTCTCTTTTCTTTACTTCCACGAAAAACATCTAACTTGCCTTGTTTATTTGTAAAGAGTTTCTTCTTGTCTTCGTAAACATGTCTTCTTCGAACCAATCTAAAACAGTGATAGACGTCGAGAATTTGACACCCTCTTCCACTCCTACTCGGAGTCGGAGGGGTAGTAGACTGAGGAGTTTAGGCTCTACTCCTTCGAGAGGCTCTTCTTCTTCCCAGATTGTTTCCCCTCCTTCTGCTAGGTCTTTAGTCTCTCCAAGAACTAGGGCTTCCAGGTCTTTGTCCGGGGGTAGAGAACATCATGAACCCCTACACGAACCATGAGTTGATGAAATCATTTCTGCTGAGTTTACCTTCACTAGGGATAGTCAGGTCCTTGTAGATTAGTCGTTATCCCTTGATAGTGTTGATAGGTATCCCACTCTTATTATCGAAGGTTTGATTCCCCTTGTTCGCAGGGAATGATTTTGGGAGTCTGATTTTCCCATTGTTATTCCGAATGGCAATCAAAGAATAACGTTTTACAAGACGAGGCATTCTTTTGTTTACACCTACCCTTTTACCCTAAGGTTTAGACCTCCTATTGATCCAGTCATCATCAAATTTTGTCATTTCTTCAACATTTTCTTAGGATAAGTTGGTCCTCTTGTGTGGAGGGTTGTCGCGTGTCTTAGATGTTTAGCTTCTTTAGCCTCGATTCCTTTTACCTTCACTCACCTCATTCATCTTCATTCTCCTACCTTATTTCGTCAAGGGGTTTTCACTCTGGCTGCTTGGAGAAAAAGAGTGTTGGTAACCCCTGATGACGATAAGGATAGAGATTGGTACCTTCGGTACATTGATGTGCCTACTGCTGGTTTAGTGGGCGAGGAAAATCTTCCCTTCCCTGAGAAGTGGAATCGTGCACGTGAATACATTTTAGCTCACATTTTTTATTTTTCTTCTATTTGCTTTAAGTGTTTTATTAACACCATAGTTATTTTCTTCTTCTTTCAGCAATCATGGGTACTGTTGAGAATGTCTCTGGTATCCGTGATTGGGTAGAAAAGCTGTTGTCGGTTGCTCCATTGGAGGAAAGATCTTGGAAGTAGAAGTACGGTTGGAAAGTGAAGACTCACGGTAAGTGAAACTTTTGTTTTTTCTTCTTTTCCTTACTCGAGCTTTTTTTTCTTCATTTGTTTAACCTTTTTTCTTTTGACAGGGTTTTCTGCTCGGGGGGTATCTGAAGCATCCATTCCGAAGATGTCTTTGGCTCAGGCCCAGGAGATTATCACTAGTTCCTCTTCTTCCAAGAGGAAAGATGGTGGGTCTAAGACCTAAGAAGAAGAAGAAGAAGATGAGGGAACTTTGGTGCACAAGTCACGTAGAAGAAGGGTGGTCTCAGACGATGAGTCTACACCCATGGCAGTGCCTTCCGTACCTGATGTCAGACCTTCTACCCCCGGGGTCCTTCTTCTTCTCTTGCACATGATTTTTTGGATCATCTATTCCGCAAAGGTTTTGGCCCGGCTGCTAATAAGAAGCCTCTGGCTATTTTTTCTCCCTCCTTTAGAGAAATCTCTTCGTCCGTTTCGACTATTTCCTACGCTCCTTTGGCCATTTCTGCTCCCTCTGCTGCCTTGCTCGTGGCTTTCTCAGCTCCTCAAGTTTCCATGACTGAGACTTCTTCAGCTCCCCAAATTTCATTGCTTGTGACTCGTTCATCTCAGCCTGCTTCTGTGCCTCATGTTAGAGAAGTAGGGTCTTCCAGTAGGGAGATGAGGCAAGAGCTAATTGAGGTTCCGGCTGATGGGAGCCTTTTTAATAAATCTGGCCTACCCGAAGTGTAGTTAAAGCCTTTGATTGGACCAACAGAGAGGACCAAGCTAGATAGTCACTGTTCTCTTACCTGGGCTAACGAGGTTGTGCATTCCTCCTTGAAGGTAACGTTCATTCTTTTGTATCTGATTCTTTTACATGTAATTACCATATCTAATTGATTTTCTTTTTGTAAATCAATCAGAGGTACAAAACTCATGAATAGGATTTCTAACACGGAGCAAGAGCTAAAGGAGTGGCATGCTGAAGCAGGGAATTGGTAGGGGCAATATGAAATCATGAGGCGCGACATGGAAGCCTTAGAAGAAGAAAAGTGTACCTTGGAGTAGTAGATGAGAATCGTGGTTGCGGAGTTGGCAGTGGAGAAGCCTTTTTCTAACCAAGTGGACAAATACAATAGCATTCTTGAGTCTTTGTTTGCTGAGCAATTATCCCATACCTCGAAAAAAGTTAGGAGCTTGAAAGCCTTGTTGGATGTAACGACACGATCGGTAGTTTTGACCTCTAGCACATCGTTCAGTGGTTTGAGGCTATGAGCAGCTTTGTTTCAGGTATTATGACTTGTGGGCGTGGTCGGGATTGAATTTCGGGAAGTTTAGAGTAATTTGGAAAGAAAGTTCTCAAGTCGGAAGCCTTAAGTTGGAAGAATCAACTAAGATTGGAATTTTGATTAAACGACCTCCAAATCAGGATTTGAAGGTTCCTGCAGGTTCGTATGATTATTTCAGACGTGGGCATATGTCCGGATCGGGTTTTGGATAACCCGGAAGTGTTTCCGCATATATTGTGGAAGTCAGCATTTTTGAAGAAATTTCTTAAGTTTGGCTTGAAGTGCATTTCAGTGATATTGATTTCCGTTTGGGATTTCGAGCCTGGGAATAGCTCCGTATGATGATTCTGTAGTTGGGAGCGCTATCGGAAGTGAATTTTGATGTCCGTAGGTCATTTTGAAGTCATTTGGCTAAAGATATAAATTTGAAGGTTTTTGAGAGAAGTGGAAATATTGATATCGAGGTCGGAATGTGATTCTGGAAGTTTAAATAGGTCCATAATGTCGAATTTGACTTGTGTGCAAAATTTGAGGTCAGTCGGACGTGATTTGATGGCTTTCGGCATTGAATGTGGAAGTTCGAAATTTCAAGTTCTTAAGGTTTGAATTTTAGAGCGATTCGTGATTTCAGTGTTGATTGATGTGATCTAAGGCCTCGAGCAAGTCCGCACTATGTTTTTGAGCAGGTTGGTGTAATTGGATGGGGTCTCGGGGGGCCTCTGGTGGATTTCGAGTGATTAACGGATCATGTTTGAGAGTTTGAAGAAGGCTGAGGTTGATGTCATCTTGTGTGACCGTACCTGCGAGGCTTGGGCCGCAGGTGCAGCTAAGGCGCCGCAGGTGCGAAGAAGTGGTGGTCTGGCTGGGAGCGCAGGTGCGAGGATATTTCCGCACCTGTGAAGCCGCAGATGCGGATAATGGGCGCAGGTGCGAAGTTGGCTTGAGCAGAGGAAAGCCGCAGGTGCGGAGGTTTGGTCGCACCTGCAGAATCGCAGGTGTGAAAAATGGCCTGGGCAGAATGTTTTAAAACCGAGATTTGTTGGCCATTTCTTCATATTTCACTTGGTGTGGATGATTTTGGAGGAGCTTCAAGAGAGGGTTTTAGTCAAGGATCACAAGGTAAGTAATTCCTTTATGTTTCTAAGTTACATGCAAAGTTATTACATGGAATTATACATGAGAATTTGTAGGAATTTGGGAAATTTTAAAGAAAACCTAGAAAATTGTATTTCGGATTTCTACCACGAATTTGAGCATGGAATTTAGAGTAAATTGTATAATTGAACTAGTAAAGCTATGGGTAGAATATATCTTCGGGAAATTTCGAATTCCGGGCACGTGGGCCCGAGGGCATTTTGGTCAATTCACTGAGCGGAGTTGGGAAGTTATATAATTTAAATTGTTGCAAATATTAGAATATATTTTCATTGGTTTGCCATTATTTGGATAGTTTTGGGGCGTTGTGCGTCCATTGGAGTCGTCGGAAGGGCTTGGAAGNGTAATATTAGACCGCTAATATGATCGAAATAATGAATTGAATCCCTAAGAAGACTAGAGTTCATTTTCTTAATCACCTAGAAAGAGAATTGATTCCTCCGTGGATAATTGTGTTCCTGATAAGGTTATATTATTGAATATTATTAAACTTGGCAAATGAGTTTCAAAACAAAGATTTAAAAGCTATTTTTCAGTTCCTATAAGAAGAATTTTACCACTTTCCTGAGTAACTGCTTTCTTGATAAAAATGCGGATTTATTATGTGAATATGTGTACATATGAGCACCTTAGTCACAGGTATGATTCGCGAGCATGCTAGCCTTATTATTTTTATGTTGACCGCGTCGCATGATTATTCGCGAGCAGGGAAAAATAGATGCATCTATGGTTCGATCCGTTCAACCCTTCGGCAGTGCACATTTTATTATTGTTGGTCCGCGCCGTTCGACCCTCGGCATTGCTTGCGCATGATATTTAGTGCGTATTTGCTGTGATTTTGCCTGATTACTGGCCTGGAATTTAAGTTGTCAACTCAAATGACAGAGATTTAAAGTTATTAAAATTTTGGAAGAAGTTGTTCCTTCCCGTTGATTATTTATTATTTGATTAAATCACCCATGTTGATTAATTGTTATTAATATGACGAAAATTTAAAGTGTTAAATGTGGAAGGATTATTTATTCCTGATTTTAGTAAATTGCCTATGATAATCATGCTTAGTCTCACACTTGAATATACTAAATTGACCTCTAGCAAGTGTCTAATTCGACCTCTCGTCACTACCTCTCTGAGGTTAGGTGGGCGACTTACTGAGTACACATTTTTTTCGTACTCATGCTACACTTGCTGTGCATTTTTATTGCACAGGTACCTTCATAGCGATGTGGCTGGTTTGGAGACTTAGGTGAGCTGCATCATCCGGAGGCGATCCGCAGCTGACGGAGTCTCCCTCGTATTGTATTTCATTATTTTAATTTCCTTGTCCACTTGTATTTCGGACAAGCTTTGTAGAAATTGTAAAATTCTTAGAAATTGCTCTTGTACATGTGACACCAGGTTCTGGGATGTGTATGGAATGTATTTTATAAAAATGGAATATTAAAACCGTTGTATTTACTTAACGGATTTTGTTTAGTTATTACGTAACAAGTTAAATATAATGATTTCAAAAATGTTAAAACATGAATCTATTTCAACTAATTAAAGATTGGCTTGCCTGACAGTGGTGTCCGGCGCCATCACGACCATATGGATTTTGGGTCGTGACACTGGAGCAGAAGGAGGAATACTCAGGCGAGCTTGTGCAGTCACTCACTCGGACTCAGGAGGATCTTTGTGTTGCTTTAGACAAAATCCAATCTCTTGAGGAGTCAACTGTACCTTTGAGGGATGCCCATGAAGATGCTGAAGCTGAGAAGGATGGGCTAAGAGCTAAGCTTCAGATATGGGAGAGAGATTATGAAATTCTCAAAGAGGCGGCAGCTGTCGATATTAGTTGGGCGTACATGAATTCTCGCCTCGATACATTGACGGAAATGAGTCGGGGAGATTTGGACCTTAACGCTGAAATTGTTAAAACCAAGGAAGCCATGGAAAAGGCTCAACAAGGTTTGAATCTTTCCCCACCTGAAGGTGAGACTCCTGTTGTCCGAGCTTCTTTGTCCCAAGCTGCTCTTACTCCCTCTGCTGATGAAGAAGTCAATCCCCCTCCTCAAGAACATTAAGATGTTGGTTCACCTTTTTTTTTATTTGATTGGTGGTTATCCCCAGCTCCATCGGGGGTAAGTTTGGATCTTTTAAAGTCCCCAACTGACAACTTAGGGGTGCCTTAATGTACATACAATATATACGGCTAAGTATAAGTTTAATACTTAGTTTCTACTTAGCCATTTTAACATATCAATGCAAAATGTGACTTTTGTTAATGAGTTTATGTTCTACTCTTTAAGTCTTTTACATGCTTTATTTTTTCGAGGTCTTAGTTTTACCTCTGAGTTTTGCATATAGAATGCTTTAGATTACTCA
The DNA here is from genome assembly GCA_005239505.1 of Nicotiana paniculata. NCBI lineage: Eukaryota > Viridiplantae > Streptophyta > Magnoliopsida > Solanales > Solanaceae > Nicotiana > Nicotiana paniculata. The sequence goes on along the minus strand of ML343864.1, from coordinate 4,383 downwards.
CCTTTTTGTAATAGGCACGATATCATATAAAATGTGTGCCTTTTTGTAGTAGGCATAATTTATGAAAGAGGGCCCTTTTTGATCGACACTTAATGAAGAAGACGTCTCAACTTCATAAAGGTGTAATAATGCAATAGAGTGATAGGAATTTTCACATGTTTAAGAATGTTTATGAGGAAAGTTTTTTGTTTGAACTTTCACAACATTTTACATGTGTTTAATTATCTTCTAAAACTCATGTTGCAACTGTTTTCTTTTAACAGATTTGATATACACTTGTATTTCGTAACTGTTTTTCGTATGTAACAATTTTTTCGAGTTAATACAAGAGAACAACTGTTTTTCGTTCGTAATAGTTTTTATTCAAGTTGGAGTTTTTACCCGTAACTGTTTTTGTTGACAACAGTTTTAAATAAGCATGAGGGAAATGCTCTTACATCCGTAACTGTTTTATTTGATAACAGTTTTTTGAACAAGTACAAGGATTTTGATCTTTCATCCGTAACTATTTTATTTGATAACAGTGTTCTATATGATTACAAAGACTTCTTAACTATTTTTAGTTACAACAGTTTTGAATGAGTACAATGATGATGATCTTTTATCCATAACTGTTTTTGGTTACAACAGTCTTTCTTTTGAATAAGTACAAAGATGCGCATTTCTTCCTCATAGATAACATTTGACCTTTTAACCTGAACATGTTCGAAGGTTTTTTGGATTAGGCTTTGTGTTTGAATCTTTGGCTCTTTTGATTTTTCTCGTATCACTTGACTTGTTGGGTAGATGGATCTTCAAGCTCGAGCTTTGACTTTTTGACAGTCTGTTTTGCTTCGTCTTTGCCTTCCATACTGTATAGTCCCCCAAGTGTTTGAGCTTTGAAGAATGAAATATCGATCACTTGAATATTCCTTCCTTGTGGTCCTTTTACTGAAAAGGAAAAATATACGGTATTCGAAGGTATATAGTTTTTATATGATGACTGCTTAACCCTTTAAAACGTCCATCAGAAAGTGTAACCCTAGACCGGGAATTCAGTTACTTCCTCATGTCTTTGCAGGTCTAATATCATCATCTGATGATGGGAGCTTTATGCCTATCATCTAAAAAGGTTAGTAAAATCTTAAATGTTCAAAATAAAATCGAACATGTGATACCTGACCGGGGGTACTTCTTCAAGTGGATGGCATTCCAGCTATGCCTCGGACTTTGTAGGGTCCTTCCCAGTTTGGACTTAGCTTTACTGCGCCTGCTTCTATCGTTGAATAAAAGACTTTTTTGAGGACGAATTCCCTAATCTTGAAGTATCTGAGATGAGTATTATGGTTGTAATAACGCTCTATGATTTGTTTTTGAGCTGCCATCCGTATTAGTGCTGCTTCTCTCCATGGTTCGAGCAGGTCCAGATTGGTCTTCAATTCGTCGTCGTTTGCCTCCTCCGTGGCTATTGTAAACCTTATGCTTGGTTCGCCAATCTCCACAGATATTAAGGCTTCTGAGCCATAGACAAATGCGTACGGAGTTTCTCCCGTGGCTATTTTTGAAGTTGTTTTGTATGCCCATAGTACCGCTGGTAACTCATCAGGCCAATTTCCTTTGGCTTTATCTAGCCTCTTCTTTAGATTTTTTATGATGAATTTATTCGTTGCCTCAGCTTGACCATTAGCCACGGGGTGGTATAGCGTTGAAGTGATCCGTTTGATTTGCCAGCTTTCGAAGAATTCTGTGATTTGCGAGCCTATGAATTGTGGGCCATTATCACACACGATCTATTTTGGTATCCCAAAGCGGCATATTATGTTTCGCCATAAGAAACTTTTGATTTTCTTTTCTTGCACCTGTTTGAACGCTTCTGCCTCTACCCATTTTGTAAAATAGTCAGTTACCACGAGTAAAAACCGTACCTGACCTTTAGCTGTGGGAAGGGGTCCCACTATGTCCATTCCCCATTTCATGAAGGGCCATGGGGATATTATTGGATGCAATAATTCCACCGGTCGATGCATGTTATTGGCAAACCTTTGGCATCTATCATTTGGATACAAAGTTCTCGGCCTCTTCTTCCATCTTAGGCCAATAGTACGCAGCTCTGATTAGGGTTTTTACCAAGGATCTCCCCCCTGAGTGATTTCAACAATGTCTTTCGTGGACTTCTTTCATCACGAACTCCGTTTGGTTAGGTCTGAGGCATTTTCCTAGGGGCCCCCGAACATCTTGTGATATAATGAGTTGCGAATGAGGCAGTGCCGTGCAACTTTGCAGCGAAGTGCTTGAGCTATTTTCTTGTCTTCCGGTACGGTGTCATTCTGCAAAAAATTTAAGATTTCGTTTCTCCAATCCCAGGTTAAATTGTTGAAAGTTACCTCGTTTCTGTCCTGGTCGACCGCTGAATGGAATAGATGAACGACAATTGTATTGTCTTTGTTTGTTACTTCCGTGATTTTTGCGAGGTTAGCTGATGCATCTGCTTCTGCATTTTCCTCTCTAGTTATTTGTATTACCTTCCATGTTTTGAATTGTCCCACAAGCTCTCGTGCCTTTTCCAGATATTGTTGCATCTGAATCTCTCGAGTGATGTAAGTCCCCTGCATCTGATTTACTACCAGTTGGGAGTCGCTTTTGATTACGATTTGCTCAATTGAAAGTTCTCGTGCGAGTTTTAGTCCTGCAATGACAGCTTCATACTCTGCTTCATTGTTAGTTATAAGATAACATTTGATATCCTGTCGTGTCTTTTCACCCCTGGGTGATATTAAGACTATGCCTAAGCCGGCACCTTTTATATTGGAAGAACCATCGGTAAATAGGGTCCATAGACCCGGATTAGCACCGTTAAAGAGTTGTAACTCTTTTTCCACTTCAGGACAATGTTATTACTAAAGTCAGCGATAAAATCAGCTAAGATCTGAGGCTTGATTGCAGTCCTAGGGTGATATATTATTTCATGCTCATTTAATTCTATGGCCCACTTGGCTAATATTCCTGATAGTTCTTGTTTATGCAGTATGTTTCTTAATGGATACGAGGTCACAACTGTGATTGGATGACATTGAAAGTATGGCCTTAATTTTCTAGATGCCATGATTAGAGCTAAGGCTAACTTTTCTAGATGTGGATATCTAGTTTCAGCATCTAGTAATGTCTTGCTTACATAATAAATAGGAGATTGTTTACCTTTATCTTCCCTTACCAATACTGCACTTATAGCAATTTCCGAGATGGCAAGGTAGACGTACAACCTCTCCCCCTCATTTGGCTTTGACAGCAGAGGTTTTGATAGATAAGCCTTAGGTCTTTGAGAGCCTGTTGACATTCTTCAGTCCATTCGAACCGATTTTGCTTTTTGAGAACTGCAAAGAATTTAAAACTTTTCTCGGAAGATTTGAAAATAAATCTTCCTAAGGATGCAATTCTTCCCGTTAGTCTTTGAACTTCTTTTTGTTTATAAGTATATCAGGTATTTCTTCTATAGCTTTAATTTGATTAGGATTTAACTCTATTCCCCTGTTTGATACAAGGAAACCCAAGAATTTACCTGATTCTACGCCAAACACGTATTTTTCTGGATTCAGCTTCATATTATACCTGCGTAAAATTTCAAAGGTAATAGAGAGGTGATGGAAATGGTCTTCTGCCCCTGTTGATTTTACCAGCATGTCATCGATGTAAGCCTCCATCGTTTTCCCAAATGTTCCTGGAACATCTTGGTCACTAGCCTTTGATACGTGGCTCCAACATTTTTTAAGCCAAAATGCATGACTTTATAACAATAAGTCCCCATTTTTGTAATAAAGGAGGTATTTTCATCATCTAAGGGATCCATTTTAATCTGATTATAACCAGAATACGCATATAGAAAGCTTAACAATTCATGACCTGCGGTGGCATCAATCATTTGATCTATATGTGGTAATGGGAATGAATCTTTGGGGCATGCTTTATTTAAGTCAGTATAATCTATGGATACTCTCCATTTGCCATTCTTTTTAGGTACTACCACATTGTTAGCTAGCCAGTTAGGGTACGTTACCTCTCGTATCAAACCAATTTTCAAGAGTTTCTGTACCTCTTCGTCAATCACTTGGTTCTTGAATGGTCCTTGCTTTCTTTTCTTCTGCTTAATAGATACGAAGGATGGATCTTCATTTAGTTTATGAGTCATCACTTCTGGTGGGACACCTGTCATATCTGAGTGGGACCACGTAAAGCAATGTGCGTTAGCCTTTAAGTAATCAATTAACTTACCTCTTCGACCGAGGCTCAGCCTCGTGCCTACATACATTTTTTGTTCAGGTTTTTGTTTAGACAATGGAACAGCTTCGTGTTGGTTGATTTCCCAATGCACACGCAAGTGTACGTGGTCGACAAGTAATATAGGATTTT